>JAVJAQ010002658.1:0-27632 GCA_032362365.1 Zygogramma bicolorata | reverse complement strand
TGTAGAGTTCCTGATAAAGAGCCAATAAAGACTCGAAAGCTTGAACAGAATAAAGAGTTCACTTTTTCCAATTCCTTGTTGACTGCACACCCGAATATATATATATATATATATATATATATATATATATATATATATATATATATATATATATATATATATATATATATATATCTATATATATATATCTATATATATATAGGAGAAGAATTAGTGACTGGCTATAATATAATTGACTGCAACCTCACAAAATCAATCGAATTATATATATATATATATATATGATCGGCTAGGCTTCCGCGGTCAGAAACCTTCAATCTCCGACCAACAGACATTCTCGTAAGCTTCGATGTAGCATCTCTCTTCACGAATATTCCTTTAGCTGACACCTTGAGTGTTTTGGAAACCAAGCATCAAATTTCTAAAGACAATCTCAACCTCATCAGCCATTGTATGTTCAGTACATACTTTCTATTTCAGGGCAAATTCTACAAACAAGTGAAAGGAGCCCCGATGGGTTCCCCCTCTCCCCAGTTCTTGCAAACCTCTACATGGTGGACTTCGAAACCAGAGCCATTGACACATCTGAACTCAAGCCCACTTGCTGGCTCAGATACGTAGATGACATCTTTGCCATTTGGCCTCATGGGTTTGAAACCCTACCAACCTCGCTACCAACATTCCTGACCCACCTTAACACCATTCACCCCAACATACAATTCACTATGGAAATAGAAAAGGACGACTCCCTCCCATTCTTGGATGTTCTCATCAGGAAGTCCAACAATTCTTTCACTCACACCGTCTACCGCAAACCAACCCATACAAACCGGTACCTCAATGCCAAGTCTCATCATCACCCAGCACAATTGAATTCGGTTCTGAATTCTCTCATACATAGGTCCTTCAAACTCACCGATAACCACAATAGATCCAATGAAATGGAAAAGCTCAAATCCGCACTTACCCAGAACGATTTTTCCGATTCCCAAATCCACAAGTCTATTAAACTCCAGCAAACCCGAGATCTTCACCCTAGACCCCCGAAGGACGAACCTGAACGACAAAAAGCTTTCCTTCCATATATTCATGGTGTTACGGATAAAATAAGTCGAATTCTGACACGACATGACATCAAAACCATTTTCACAGCTAACAACCAAATATCCACCTACCTTCGAACACCCAAAGACACAATCCCCAATGAAACCCAAGGAATATATGAAATACCATGCTCTAACTGTCCCAGAACATACATCGGCCAGACCAACCGACGAGTGTCCTGTAGAGCATATGAACACGAACTAGCAGTCCGTAATTCTGACACAAACTCAGCATTATTCCAACATCATCTAGAAACAGGCCACAAATAGATTTCAAAAACACCAAAACCGTTGCCACAGCCAAAACCCTCCAAACCAGAATTACCCGTGAAGCCATTGAAATCGAAAAACGTCCCAACTGTCTCAATAAACGCGACGATTCTCAAAGACTCCCCAATACCTGGAAACCACTTTTGGTCCGACATACTTCTATTCACTCCGACTTGGGAACCAATCCGTTCGAACCTCCCATCGACCGTCCGATACCTGATCCTGCCATAACTACCAATGAACCCTTAAATCCCACCAACCTTCTATCCTCGATCTCCAGTGATGATAGCCAGCTAGTGAGACAACTCAGACCTAGACGCAAGGTCACTAAGTCTTGAAAATGGCTCCGAAATGGGAGTCGAAACGTAGACAAGTAAATCTTTCCAGACGCGGATCCACCGGAAGTTCCAGCCAGCATATATATATATATATGCTTGGTCATCAAGGAATTAATTAAACCATTGATGACCTATTACAATTGATATGTGTATGTCTGCATCCGTTGAACAGTTTAATGAAGAATATTTCGTGATAACTGTATTGTAAAATTCGGAAAGTACATATTAACTTCGACAGAATTTGCCTTGGACAATAGATGCAATTTTGATGAGCGTCAAAAGCTGTAATCATTGATTTTTTATAATTTTCTGAGAATGGAAGTTGAAAGGATCAGAGCTCAGTTGTTTGAGATGGCAGTAATTCTGATGCTGACTAGTATAGCAAAGTTGTGATTATCATTATCGAAACGATTCATAAATTCATTACTTCCTGGTACCTGTGCCATCATGAAGTTGTTACAACGAAATATAATTGAAATCATTGAATCACATCATTGCACAGGAATTATAAGAAAGCACGTTCAATATTTCGTGGCTTTTTGAAAAAGTTCAATCGTACAAAATTGTAAGATTTTCATATTTATTGCTTGCTTGTTGAAATACCCTCTAGTCGGCAATGAAATCATAATACTTTAGACGAGCCACGTTCTTATAGGCAAAAATTGTATTCACGTCTCCTTCGTGCTACTATTCACTATTTCTTGCACAAGAACCTACACAAACAGTGATATCATATCGCTCACTCATTGAGCCTTGGACAACTATTTACGTTTTTTGGTGCGCTAGTGAATACATCTTGCAAATGAGTATTTCACTGGGAAAATAACGAAATGAAAATATAAATGGAAATGTGATGAAATGAAGACTAAATTGAGAAAGATTGAGAGGTTGATATTATTGGATACATCGTCATCGGGTCCAGAACATTTTCTGTTTAGAAAACGGCTAGATGCTCAACACTTTCAGCGCCCTCAGCCGAATGAAAGAGGTATATATTGGAATAGGTAAGCAACGAACCCAAAATTGCTGAAAGAATTTGCATATAATATTATGACAACTGATTAAAACAACTGATGTCTGTTAACTGCATCCTTCAATATCATAAGTCGACCTATTATATAGACAAAATCACTAAACCTGGTCAGAAATTGATGGAGATACTTTATTCAAACCATTCATAAATATACAAAAAGAGACACACTTATCTACAGATTACTTAAGCGACACTCATATTGTCATTCACTAGTTGACAACGATGTCTCTTCTAGATACATGTCATTAAGCAATTCAGAAGTATCAGTTTTCTTCCGCAAGTCCAGACATTATAAAAAAATGAAGGTGCGAGAGGAATACATTTTTCACAGCATTTCAAAGTTACCAGATGCATCTCACATCTCATGACTTAAGTGAACTGAATTTTACAAGTCAGGAATGAAATAGGAGAATAATGCTTGACATACAAGACACCTCGTAGGGGGCATTGAATGAAATACAATGAAAAAAAAAATATATGAGCGGATATATTTACGAGTCATATTGCTCGACCTACCTCTGCGATTTTTGCCTAAGTGAAAGTAAAGAGTCTATCAGCAGCATGGTCTTCAAAATCTGGAACATTTACAGAAGTTTGCCGAATACTTTCGAAAGAAGAATCGATGCATGCTAAGAGCCTTTTAGCCCGTTGGGGAAAATATAGGTGGATTATATTCCTTCAGATTAAGGTAAAAAGATAGTATCTAATCTTTGTAACACCTAAGGCATGTCATTGTTAGATGACAAAGTAATTCATGAAAAAATGTTTATAAGAATGTGTTTATTTTCTGAAATTGATTTCATTATCCAAAGTTTGTTCAGATTATCTTCAAAAATTCACAATTTTGGTCTATGAGAACGTAGCTGGAGGAACAATTCAACGCTTCAACTCAATAGAGATTCAACTAAACTTGACTTAATCACTGAGGAAAAAGGAAGCTGATTGGCAAATCCATAGCAACATCGCCTGGTTTAGATAAACCGCAACTAAAGCAGAGCGGTCAAACTGTCCCCAAATGACTTACATGTAAGAAAATTCAATCTTTATTATTCTAGATGCCACGTTCGGGTAGACCAACCCTGCACAATGACAAGAATATATTTTTTGGTTACCCTTCCCTTGTCCGAAAGAATTTTTGATGCTTCACCAGAAAAACGTAATGAGTAGTCCAGAGCTCAGTGAGTGAGCGATATGGTATCACTGGAGTGGCTTTAGAAAGATTAAGACGTGACTACAATTTTGGTCTACTCGAACGTGGCTTCTGGTATAATAAAGATTGAATTTCCCAACAGGTGAGTGATTCAATCTTGGAGTGTGCGGGATTATCAATGAGCATCTCAAATATTATGGTAGTATGAAATTTTATTTTCGAAATATTTTCCAAACGCCATCGACTTCGATTAAAGTACTTCAGCAAATTTGCCTTGTTAGTAACTTCCTTTCCCAGAAGAGGCATGTTTTTCCGAGGACCCGTCAGCTATGAAACAAGGCAGTGCCATTACACAGTCGACAAAGAGATTCTCAGAAAAAAAGTTTCTTTCAGGGAATTTGACCCAGGATTTTCGGTCAATAGCCGGTGGCAAAAACACTTGCGCCAACTCCTTCCCTTGTAATGATATATCAATATAAAAATCTGTAGGAGAATCATGACCTGATATAATTCTGGTAGATACCTCAATTCATTTGAGGAGTTCGTTCAAAAACATCGGAAATGTTCATAATTTTTATAAACTACTTTCGATACCTAACGAATATATTCTCAATTTTCTTGAATACGAACATTCATACGACACGAACTTCGAAGCTAGCGAGTTTTTGTGGTATGTTTTTCATGTGAAAAAAGGCAGCTCAGGTATTTTTTGAAAAAGCAGAGTCTTCAAGTACAAGTGCCCGTATCAAAATCGTTCTATTTCGCAGTATCTTTCGTTGAGAAATTTTAACTTGTTTGTGATCGTTCTCATTATTTCGGTGAAAATTCCGAGTATGAATACCTCAATCATATTCCGTAATCTAACTAGCAAAGCCAAAGCCAAAAATGTATCATCGTTGTTGAACAGATGCCAACATATATCGCAGCAATCGATTTCAGATGCAGTACTCAACGACATTCACAAAATTCTGCATAGGGCTGCTGTAAATGCAGGAATTCCAAAACCAGTATTCCACGAAAGGGAAAGGAATCCAGATGCCACTGGCTATATGGGTGATATATATTTCTTCACCATCCAAGATCAAGAAAGTAGTAGGAAACGGGAAGTTATCGTGAAAAAGGCGTACCAAATGGAGAGCGTAAGGAAAAATATTCCTATTGAAAAGGTATATTCCAACGAATGCATGTTCTATGACAAAGTTTGGTCAACGTTCACGAAATTCCAACAATCTCCCGGTGGCGAAATTGTATTTCACAAAATACCTAGATGTTACGCCACAGATATGACCACGAACAAGGAAATGGTGGTTTTGGAAGACTTGTTCTCTAGCTCCTTCGAATCTGTGAACAAAAAGCTATTCTTCGACAAGGACCATTTCAAACTGATATTCAGTAACTACGGAAAATTCCACGCATTATCTCTTGCATACAAAAGTAAATACCCGGCACAGTTCCATGAACTCACCCTTGGATTCTACGACTATTGGGTTGGTCTCAAGAAAATTGGAGTCGTAGCGGATTCTGTGAGGAACGTTTTGAGCCAGTGTGCTCAATTCTTGGATATGGAGTCGGAAAGCGGTCTGAGTAGAAAATTCAACGAGTATGTAACCGGCGGAATTGAAGGATTTTGCAAATCATCCGAATTCACTGGGGAAAATTCTGTGATTTTACATGGGGATTGTTGGAGCGACAACGTGATGTTCAAATATGATGTGAGTTACCTATTTTTGTTTTTTGTATTCTTGCTCTTGTAACGGTTTTCAAAAGAAGTGAACTACAAAACGACAGCTTTGAAATAAAAGCCGTATATCATTTTCACTAACAGAGGTGGCATATCCAGAAAAAAAGATTAAGTGCAATTGTTCTTCTGAAAATGCCAACTTCGTTGCATAGAGGTTCGTTGATGCAATTGTTTTTATTTGGGTTTGGGTAAATGTGCCACATTGAGAAAGGTTTTTCGTCTGACCACCATTACTAGGATTCGCACTGTTCATTACATAATTATTAATGGATCATTTGCTACTGTCGAGATCTGAATTTCTACTGTCCAGTGTACTTTCATTGCTGAAAAAGAATATTATTAATGGATCATTTGCTACTGTCTAGATCTGAATTTCCGCTGTCCAGTGTACTTTCATTGCTGAAAAAGATAGGTTTCTATTCGAAAAGAAAAGAATTGAGGACAATATGAACGAAACATCGCATAAGGTATTGAGCCTCGAAGTTATCAGGGTTATAATTAAAGAAAGATCAAGATTCTGTGGTGATTTTTCATATCATATTAAAGGGCAACAGTGGAGAGAAAACCAAAGAAAACTCGAATTTGTTTCTGCTGAAATAATGAAAACTGAAAATATTTTAGATTCAAGAAAAAAAAAATTTTTTCTCTCTTCATTCGACTCTCTTTCAAAGGACTCGATCACTGAACCACACAAAATTCAGCAGATATTATCAAAAACTACTGCTTTGAGTCAGTAGCTGAATAATATATTTCAGAGATACTTGTAGACATGATTTAGAATTCATTAGAGATGTAGGTAACATTTGGAAACCAATAGGCTAAAATATCATCCCTTGACTCGATAATAATACTTTTCGAAATCAGAAACCAATTTTTCTACGGAGACCTGCAACGCAATATTTACTTTATTCATAGTTGAAGTCGTTTGTCGAATGAATAATTTTATTTTTCAGGAAGCCCGGAACCCTATCGACGTGCGACTTATAGACTTCCAATTCGCAAAACTGGGCCACCCAATTCACGACTTGTCCTACTGTTTCTACTCTGGCGCCACCAAAGAAATTTTCGAAGATCTCGATTACTATCTGAAGGTGTATCATTATTCCCTGTCGAAGACTTTGGAAAGACTCGACTGCAGTTCGAAGAAGTACTCTGTGGACATGCTGAAGAACGAGTGGAAAAATCACTGCCAATTTGGATTCCTGACAAGTCTCCTCATCCTGAAGGAGAAATGTGTTTACGAAAAGGGCATGAATATTGCGGAAATCATCAGGAACTCTGAGTTCAGAAGAGAGGCTGAAGAAGGAAGGTACAATGTTACTGAGATGAAGGAAAGATCACTGGACCTGATTGAACACATGTATACCCAAGGTTTCTTGTAATTGTGTTGAAATTGATATATTAGGAATATTACATTTTCACTATTATTTGAATATTGCATCTTCAGTTACCGTTGTCTGGTATATTTTTTCACCGAAATTTTAGGTCTATATATTTAATAATAAATTCAATATACACTGAATTTGTGTTTCATTCTGAAAACTGAAATTGAAAGCACTTGCACTCCTTTCTGTTTTTTTCATCCCATTGACAATTAAGAGACAAGAATTCACTGAAAAGTCGAATCTTTTCTCCAGATGACAATTAGGTTGGGCGGCCAACTCAAAAAGAAAAACGGCTGTATCTATTTGTATATATTGTTGGTTTTCACGCTATAGCTTTCATTGAAACAGATCGGAGATACATGGTGTTGAAATTGAATTGTTCTGTTCGCTTTTTAAAAATAACTTCCGCAAAAGATCAGTTATTTGTATACAAAATTTGGTACTCGTTTTTTTTTTCGTCTTGGGAAAATTTCGTATTCAGTTTCATGGTAGAGGGCGCAGCGTACGCTGTCATTATTCATTTTGTATTGCCCTAAATTTGTTGACAGAAAACTTTTGAGAACATTACTTCTTCGATGGAAATATTAATCGTTAAATGATTCGTTTTCGAAATACAGATTGTTGAAATTTTTCAAAACATGGGGGATACCTTTCCTGATAGATGCGTCTAGCCTTGCTTGAATTTCCTTCAGCCAAGCCGTATGAAAAACTCATCAGTCATTTCAACATTCGTAAAGTCATGCATGTGACCAAAAAATCACTTTATAAACTAGGAACTGTGAATTTGTCAATGAATAGTTGAAAATGTGACATCGAACTTCTATTCTATTCTAAACGTTCGTAGCTTGTTCGATTCCTAATTTGCAAGCGGAGAGTGATAGAAATTATCGAAATCAAATTTGGCTATACGGATTGAGCAGTTTGGAAATGATCGGTTTAGGACAAATTTGATGGAATTAACTGAAATTGCACTAAACTCATGACAAAAACCAACCATGTTTTGAAACAGCTCTATAACCAGTATCTTCAAAATAAACATTTTATAGGAAAAAGTTTTGACGAGATCCAGCACACACTTCTATTATGTTGTCAGGAACTTCACTAAGCGCCTCAGTATCTGATCAATGTGCATTGATATAGAAAATTGTAAATATCTCGAAAACAATCACTTCCAACGTTGTTGAGGAAGTGTACCAGCCCCTCTAGATGTTACATGAAAACGAATACGAAATTATAATTTCCCACGTCAGAAAAACCCTGGGTTGGTATCAAATTTCTTACAAACACACAAATATCTTTTGTAAAAGTTATTTTTGAAAATGGAATGAACACATTCAATTTCAGCATTCTGTATCTCCCAAAAGAAGCATTTCCGGAAAAAAGTTTGTATAGACTTTTTTTCATAAAATTGTCTCAGGAATACATCACTTCAATATTTTAACGTGCTTATGTTACACCCTGTGTGTATATGATTACTGGAACTTCCGGCTGAACCGCGTCTGAAATCGTTCTTCTGTCGACGTTTCGGCTACCTCTTCGGAGCCATTCTCAAGACTTCTTCGCGACTTGCTGCCGAGGTCTAAGTTTCCTTATCCCCCAGCTCGAATCTTGACAAAGTGATATATTTTTTTTTTCAATTCATTTTATTCAGTGTAGTGTACATTTTTATCAACTATTACAAATTAGTATAAGTGAAGAACACCAGTTTGAGACAAGGTCATCTAGGCATGAAATGCCTGTGCTATGACCCAATCCCAACTGCCCTCTTCATATAAGTGTACCATAAATGTTGATTACAGCGAGTGTTCAGAGTTAACAGACAGAAAAAGCGAGGAAGACGAGGACGAGAGGAGGGGAAAGACAGTTCATTGCAACAGAACATCGAGTTTCTCGGGATGACTCATTATAAATTTTTTTACGTCTTGTTTGTATTTGATAAATTTTTTTGTAGATCTCAGTTCAACTGGGAGGGCATTATATAATTCAGGTGCGAAATAAAAGAATGATCTTTGGGTAATTGTCTTTTTGAAAAGTTGTGAATATATATTTTGGGTAGATTTTGATCTGGTTATTCTACTGTTATGATTTTCAAAAGTTTCATTCTGGAAAAACATTTTTTTTAGACACTGATATTCGTAGAGCTGACGACATTTCATAACATTTACCTCTTCGTATAATAAATTAGTTGAATAAGTCCATTTCTTTTTGAGGATCAATTTCAGTAATATATTTTGAGCAGTTTGAAGATTTCGAAGTGTACTTTTAAATGTTCCACCCCAAGCCGTTATGCAATATGCTATAATTGATTCGGCTAGTGCATTATATAACATTATAAGCGTTTTTTTCGTAAGTATATCTCTCAAGGAATAGAATTTATGAAATAATTTTCTAATTTTTTTTGTGATATATGTAACGTGCTCATTCCATCTTAAATGTTTGTCTATAATAACACCTAAATATTTTATGTTGTCAGTTTTTTGTATGTTTGGGCATTTACAATTAATATTATTACATTGTAGATCATGTAATTTTAGAACGAGTTCTGTAGGTTGATCGACAATAGTTGGAGAAAATGTTATGTATTTTGTTTTAGGTATGTTCAAGCTCAATAAATTTTCATGCAACCACAGTCGCACCTTCTCCAAATCACTTTCTGCTAAACTTTTGACTTCATTCCAATTTTCACCTCTAATGATCAATGCGGTATCGTCAGCATAACAAATAAGGTGTCCCTTGAGGTTTCTGATCTTTGACAAACTGTTTATATAGACAAGGAACAGTATTGGGCCTAGAACTGTCCCTTGTGGAACTCCAGTTTGTACAGTGAATTCATTGCTTAGAACTTGACCTATTTTAACTTTTTGAACTCTATTTGTGAGATAGTTTTTAATGAGGTCTAAAGCTACTCCTCGAATTCCATACCTTTCTAATTTAATTACTAACTTGTGATGCGAAACAGTATCGAAGGCCTTAGCCAGATCAAGAAAAATTGCTAAACATTTTGATGATCTGTCTAAAGCCCTGACTGTTTGTTCTAGAAAGTCGTTGATTGCCTCTTCAGTGCTAGATTTTTTTATGAACCCAAATTGCCTTTCTGTTATTACATTGTGTTTGTCAAAAAAGGCTAGAAATCTATTCTTTACTGCCATTTCGAAAATTTTTCCAAAGTTATTGATAACCGAGATTGGTCTATAATTGTTTAGAGCATCATGGTTTCCTGTTTTATAAATGGGTGTGACAGTTGATTCTTTCCATTGTTTTGGAACTTCACCACTCAAAAAGGAAACATTTATAATATGACAAAGAGGTTTTATAATGTGACTATGAATATCTTTTATTAATTTTGTGTGGATACTATCAGGTCCAGGAGAGCAATTATTTTTGAGTTCCGAAATCAGAGTTATAATTTCGTTTTCTGTTACAGGTTGAAGGAAGATAGAAGAATCAATGTATGTGTCATCTAGAAATTGATTGGGTAGAGTAACTTCTTCTATATCGTTTGCCATTTTTTTGCCCAGTTCAATAAAAAATTTATTAAAAGAGTCAGCTTTCTCTTGATTATCTTCAATAGTTTGGCCATTTGAATCTGTAATTTGAATGTTTTCCACTGAGTTTTTACTTTTTGTTCCCGATATGTTATTGACTATATTCCATATTTTTTTTAAATTCCCACCCGATTGCTTTATTTCGTTTTGATAGAAATCATTTTTTGTTTTCTTTATTAGAGAGTTTATTTTATTTCTGTATTCTTTATATTCTCTTTCACGTTCGGTTGTGTGATTTTTTATAAGTTTTTTTTTAAAAGATCCCTTTTTTTAATTGATGAAATGAGACCACCAGTAATCCATGGTTTTAGTTTTTCATTTTTTCTATATTTATGAAACGAAGTTTCTGAAGAATCGCTCATATATTTTCCTAACTTGATCAAAAATTTATCGTATGCATTTTGTGGGTCTGTAAGAGTGATAACATCATCCCAGGTTTCTACATTTAAAAGTGAGTTTAATTTAGTAAAGTCTATTTTATGTATTTTTTTATAATCAGGTATCTCTTTAGTGTTTTTTCTTGTTGTTCCAAGGTAATCTACAGAAATATACGGGGTGAAATGATCAGTCATATCAGTATGAAATAAAACGGAATCAATTTTGATTGAATTATTCAAACATTTTTCTTTCCTTATGAAAATGTGGTCAATTATTGATTCTGTATTTTGTGTGACTCTAGTAGGGGTGTTTATATATGATACAAATCCATTATAGTTGAGTACATTGAGATAATTATTTGTTTCATGTGATAGGTTATTCATGAGGTTGATATTTATATCACCCAAGAACACCTCAATATTTTGTTTGGTTAGTCTTTCGTAATATTCCTGTAGGTTACTTATAAAGCATTGAGAATTAGTTTCGGGGGGTCTATAATAAGCTGTTATGCCTATATTGTTATTTGGTGATAGATACTCAGTTTTGAATGTGAGTCTTATGAAGTTAGTTTCGTTTATTTCTATTGTCTCAACTGTAGGTTGAAATTTGTTTTTTACGTAAAGTACAACACCATCGCATTTATTTATGTATGATTGATTGTAATGCATTGTGTAATGCGGAATTTGAAAGTCATCTACTGATGTTAATAATCTAGTTTCTGATAGAATTATTACGTCTAAAAAATCTTCTGCCATCTTTACATATACCATCAATTCATCAAAATGTTTCTGAAGACTTCTTATGTTGAAATGAGCAATTCCAACCGTTTTCTTGAGTCGGTCTTTCCTCTCCTCAGTATATTCATGAAAATTATTATATATTTTTGTAACAATCTGCTCATCTTCCTCCAAAACATCAAAAAATTCTAACATTTCAACAACTATATATAAATATCCAAGCAACCAAGCTTATAACTACACACAATATCTACCCCAGCTACCCCTTAATGTATACTACATTTCAAGTGATAGGCGAAAGCGAAAGAAAAATAATAGAATGAGAAGTAATATTGAATCTAATATATTCGTAATATATTTTTAATTCATGAAGGCCTTAAGGTCTTTATTATTTTTCATAATGGTGATTTTATCATTATACTTTACAAATATTTTTCCAGAATTGGTCCAGACATTTTTGTATCCGGCTTTTTCAGCAGCTTTATTCACAATGTTGACTCTTAAAGTGGTGAGGTCCTCTTTGATCACGATACCAGTTCCCTTGAGAAGTTTCTTTTTGGCATAGATGTTTTGTTTTGTAGTAACATTCATAAATTTAATATAGATTCCTCTGGATTTTTTTCCACTTCTTTGTCCCACCCTGTAGCATATTTCAATATCTGCATCTGCTAGGTCCAGTGACATTTGATCGTTCAAAAGTTTCAAAATTTCTTCCCTTGTATTTTCTTGTTGTTGCTCCTTAACGCCAAAAAATCTCAGACATTTCATTCTGTTTGCTTGATCTAGCTTGTCGAGTGTTTCCTCCATTTCATCTTTTTCGTAACTAATGTCTCGGATAGTCTTCTCCAGAATTTTTATTGTCCCTTCAGCTTCAGATTTATGATTGATAAAATCAGTGCGTAGTTCTCCAACTATGTTTTCGATGTCCAGCAGTCTTTTTTCGATAGTTTTTATCACGGCATCCGATACATTGTTGACGAGTGTTTTTATGAACGATTCGTTCTTCAGGCATTTATTCAGTACATGGCTTACCGAAGTTTCAATTTCTTCTCTTATTTCACGTGTGATAACCATGATGACTTCTTGCACTAGATATGACACCGATTTTATTCACTTTTTGAAATAGTTTCAGATTCAAATCACTGAAATTACTTCGAATTCTTTATGTCACAGGGGAGCTCGAGCGGAATACGTCTACTCGGTACTCGCCATGAATATATGTATATATATTATATAAACATTATACATTATATACATAATACCTGGATGGGCAGGATACAACCCTAATATCGGACCTAGTCGGATAATAACTGAGGAGAATCATTATATATACCAGTTTCCATGGAGAACAGACAATTGAAGTCTTTGCTTACTCTTGCTTGGTTACTTCGTAAGGGGAGTGATTGACCAGGACGGTATGGACAGATTTTCGTCTCACACTTCTTGAGAATGAATTCAAAATGGAATTCGAAACGTCGAACAAATCAGAAGATACCTAACGGAAAAAAACTCAGAAAAATTCATCTTGCCTATATATATATATATATATATATATATATATATATATATATATATATATATATATATATATATATATATACCGGGTGTCCCACATTTTATGTGACAGGTAATATCTAGTTTGTTGAAGGAGATACACAAAAATGTTTCATACGAAAGTTTTAGGAGTTCATGAGAGCTATATCTCGATATAATTTTTAAATATACAGGGTGTTTGGTGTAGGTGCTACAGACCAAAATTCCATTTTACTAAATAGAACGCCCTGTATGTCATTACATATTCAGATGTTACGTTAAATTCTGATTTCATTTCATGTTTGGTTTTTGAAATTCGGTTACGGCGTTGTTGAGTTATTGCTTAAAATGTAAAGTCTTGAGAACGAATATTATTTTTAAAAATATCTCGTACAGTTATTCTCTCTGCATCAGATCACATGAAAATTAGTCAAAATTTTGGGTGTTCGAAGTAATGGTTTCAATTTTGAGTTGTGGAATTCAGTCAGGAATCATTTTGATTATGAAACAATTGCGAAATTGAAAGAGGTGTATTCGAAAACAAATCTTCAATAACAATGTAAATAATATAACTTGATAAATCATTTCATAAGAATGGTAGGTACCTAGAAATAAGTCATAAAAGTGATGCCCATTAGATACTATATAGGCTTCGAAACGTCGAATCACTTCTCTCGTACAAGTCGCTCTTATAATATCAGGCGTAATATCACTGCACGCTAGTCGAATTTTCATTTTCAGATCATCCACATTCGAAGGGGGAGTAGTGTAAAGAATATCTTTCAAATAACCCCATAGGAAAAAATCAAGCGGTGATAAATCTGGGGAACGAGCCGGCCACCGAATTGGACCCTTATTACCAATCCATCTATTTGGGTACGTTCTATCCAGATATTCAGTAACAGCTTGTGAATTGTGAGTAGGAGCACCTTCTTGTTGCCACCAAATTCCTTGTCGTTCTGCTATGGAAATATCTTTCATCAACTGGATCAAATCATTTTCTATAAAATGTAAATATCGCAATCCATTGAGATTTTCATTGAAAAAGTAAGGTCCTATGATGCGGCCATTGAACAATCCACACCATAAATTAATACCCCAAGTAGTTTGAAAATTACTTTCGCGGACCCAGTGGGGATATTCTTGAGACCAATAGTGACTGTTATGTCGATTCACAACTCCATTATTGTGGAATCGCGATTCATCGCTCCACAAAATTTGACTGAATATGTTAGGACTTGCATGTAATATTACCTGAATACAAGCAATGATTTCAAGTCGTCGTTCAAAGTCCGTGGGTTTCAAACCTTGTACCAACTGTATTTTGAATGGGTGGTATTTATTTTCTTTCAGAATTGTCTGTACATTAGATTTACTCACACCGACTTCTTCTGCAAGAGTACGGATAGAAACATGTGGATGAATAATAATATAAGCCGACACATTGATCTCTTAATCTTCAGTTCTAACAGATCTCATATGATGACGATGCTTTATAGTAGAAGGAAATGACCCAGTTCGCAATTTTTCTGCAACTCTCGAAAAAGTCATTCGTGACGGAATGGGTCTGCCTGGAAAACGTTCTTGGTATAGACGTTGTGCTTGACGGCAGTTTTTCTGACATTCCCCAAAAATTAATAACATATCAATGCAATCACTTGGACTAAACGCGAAAGGCATACTGGAGTTTACGCACAAAGAACACAGTTACTGTTTTGCAAAGAATCACTGAATCGAACTGACAAGTAGATACAATTCAACAACATTTGTTACTATGGCATCAACAAGCATAAGCTACTCGATGAAATTGTGCAATATAAAGCAATTCACCCTCAAGTTAGTCACATTCTCAAGAATTTCAATATTATATTCAACTGATATCGATATCGTATCGTAGAGGTGAGAATGATGGTTTGTATTCAGTAGTAGTCTAGTTCAATTTAATAAAAGATATAGACTGGATTCGTGTACGAGTAAATAAGTTTTTTTTGAAACTTTATATTTAAAGAAAAGTGCAATAACTCAACAACGCCGTAACCGAATTTCAAAAACCAAACATGAAATGATATCAGAATTTAACGTAGCATCCGAATATGTAATGATATACAGGGCGTTCTATTTTGAAAAATGGAATTTTGGTCTGTAGCACCTACACCAAACACCCTGTATATTTAAAAATTATATCAAAATATAGCTCTCATGAACTCCTAAAACTTTTGTATGAAACATTTTTGTGTATCTCCTTCAACAAACCAGATATTACCTGTCACATAAAATGTGGGACACCCGGTATATATATATATATATATATATATATATATATATATATATATATATATATATATTGCTGGCTGGAACTTCCGGTTGATCCGCGTCTGGAAAGATTTACTTGTCTACGTTTCGACTCCCATTTCGGAGCCATTTTCAAGACTTAGTGACCTTGCGTCTAGGTCTGAGTTGTCTCACTAGCTGGCTATCATCACTGGAGAACGAGGATAGAAGGTTGGTGGGATTTAAGGGTTCATTAGTAGTTGTGGCAGGATCAGGTATCGGACGGTCGATGGGAGGTTCGAACGGATTGGTTCCCAAGTCGGAGTGGATAGAAGTATGTCGGACCAAAAGTGGTTTCCAGGTATTGGGGAGTCTTTGAGAATCGTCGCGTTTATTGAGAAAACGTCCCAACTGTCTCAATAAACGCGACGATTCTCAAAGACTCCCCAATACCTGGAAACCACTTTTGGTCCGACATACTTCTATCCACTCCGACTTGGGAACCAATCCGTTCGAACCTCCCATCGACCGTCCGATACCTGATCCTGCCACAACTACTAATGAACCCTTAAATCCCACCAACCTTCTATCCTCGTTCTCCAGTGATGATAGCCAGCTAGTGAGACAACTCAGACCTAGACGCAAGGTCACTGAGTCTTGAAAATGGCTCCGAAATGGGAGTCGAAACGTAGACAAGTAAATCTTTCCAGACGCGGATCACTCCCCTTTCGATTTTTTTCGTCGTGACAGATAGGACGTATATCACTCCATATGTGTAGACATCCTCTGAAGGTTTGATGGATATTTATTGAATGAATCAAAAATAATAAAAATTTTGATGATCACTGTTAGATTTTTGTGTCTTGACTCTATCTGTGCTCTTCAAAACTTTTTTTCGTCGCCTTTTTATTCCAGCTTCTGCGAAGATAGACACAGAACTGAAATTGAATAACTTTTCTTACGTTCGATATAATTTGAATTAATGATTATATTAGGTTGATTGAATTGAATTGACACTCTTTAAATTGATGATTTGATGAACGTTTCGACCAATTTTCTTCTACATACCACTATTATCACAATTTCTGTGAAAAATTATATTATATTTTTCATAGAATGAACATGTTCGGTTACATTTTTCTACATCATAAGAAATTGAAAATTTTTCTTATGAAAACTCATTTATTATTGAATTCAATATTATTTGGAGTTGAGGGCTATGAACTTTAAGAATCTGAAATCACGGCACTAAACGGTGGTCTCAACGATTCAACTAACAACTAGAAATGAATTTTGGGTAGGTATTTCCTCGGTATTATTGATAATTAACACCCTGTATAGATACGAGTATTCGACGATTGGCAGTTTTCTGTTAATTCACATATGCAAAAAAGGAATGGAATGAACCTCCGTTTCGATCATTTGCATCGAACACTGATTCAATTTGAGGCCATCTCTGAGTAAAAAGTACTGTTATCTGCGGCAAATGAAACAAAAACAATATGGGTGCCAAAATGAACCTGCATTCATAGGCGAGGTTTTCAATGACTTAATTGAAATTCAAATGTATGCCTGCATCCGTTGCAGAGTATCCTTTAGATAAAATGATATTTAGCGTGGAAGTGTATTGTTTTTTGGGTATGATTCGTTGGAATTGATTGAGATATTTTTGTGAAAGAGTGCTCCTCCTCTGGGATCGGTCAGTCATGAATATCGATAAAAAATGCATGATAATTAGTAATTTTAAACTATAATATAAGCGGCCTCCACACACGGCATCCAAGGAATGGACCGATTTCGGATCGATGAGGGAGAATCTCACGCCAAATAATCCATTTCATGCTGAAAATCGATCAGCACACTTTTAGTAGTAGCACCCGCTCGCCTCCTTGTTAGTACCGCCCCTTCCACCACCATCAGGAAATCGAGGCTTTATAACCGAACACGCCTCGAAATATTGTCAGTCATCACCTGAAGACGATTGCGGATACCAGCAATCGAAACGTGAGTACACCCAACTTGAATTTTTTTTTTAATGATATTTCATTTATTTCTTTATTCACATTCTTTTACCAGTACCTATTTCATATTCGATACCTTTCATTATTGACCAAAAATTTGTTTTGATTTGATTATCTCACTGGATTTGTATTTTTATTCTTTTGTTCTCAGCAACAGGTTTCAATAGAGGTAATCACCATTAAGCAAGGAACATTGTCAACCACATTCAAACAAATCTTGAATGTATTCAGTCCATGCGATCGGACCATTCAATTCACCATAGAAGAGAGATCGATAAGAGCATTCCATTGCTGGATATGAAAATGATGAGATCTGAACAAAACATTTTTATCACTTAAGGGCGTTCCTTAGCTGTGGAATATTATAGAGTTGCATTAACCTACAAATATTTCAGAATTCGATGGGCGGGTCTTATTGAAATCGAATGAAACAATCACAGACACACTGAACAAAGGACGCCTCCGTCTAGTTCCTTGGTTACATTCAATATGTGAAGGAACAGGCGAGTGTTTATTATAGTGTAGCCGCTGAAAAAATAGAATGATCACGTAAACGGCACGCACTCTTTGAATGTTCCTCTCCCCAATGTCACAAGTCCGGTTTACACCACTCAACAAAAACACACACACAAAAACGTAACACACGTGAATACAAAGCACAAATGAGCACAGTACAGTGTAAACAGTTCTTCATTTATTTCAGTTTAGAAGGCGTGGCTATGCCGCGCAGGCTATATTATATAGATGCAGGCATTCACTGATCACGCGTCCTTGTATTCTATCTTTTGAACGGCCTGACTATAGTGAGTCAGCTCGATAGACGCCAGGTACTCGTTACCATATCTAAATATCATGGCTGGAGGGCAATTATTTTACTTTCGGGTATCAAAATTTATTGAATTGTTCTTAATTTCATAAATATGTTTTCTTACGATATCATCAGGGTGATATCCTGAATATTAGTACCAACCTATTGATTCGCTTGCCTACATTTCCTCCTGTGGTATTGTTTATATAAATTAAAGTCATCTGTTGCGTCTGTCTTTTGTTCGAGTTGGTGTGTTAATCGAAATATAATATTTCTTTATTTGGGACTATTGGTGTGGTTTGTTCTGCGGGGAGAAAGTTGGAAGAACCATCGCCGATCAAGAAAAAAGGGCCTTTTTCGGCAGAGAAATCAAGCAGCTGTTGAACCGCCTATGTTCATCGTGAGTCGGATCACTGGTGAGTCATTTCTACATTTGTCACAAAAATATTTTCAATTTATGTTGATTACGTTCATATTCCAATCACATCAGGCTATCGTAATCCAACACAGTGGCAGCTATGAAATATAAGAAAAATCCAAGTCGCAATGAAACATAAAAAGCTTATGACAGAGACTGGCGGCTGTCAACGTGGCGTATCTATATGGCCATCGTGGATCAGTCAAATAAGAGCCGATTTAAACGTCTCTATTTAAGTTCTAGTCCTGAAATGACAGTTATTTCCTCGCTCTGTTTCAAGGAATTAGGTGGTTATATGTCATAAGCTTCCTGAGTTACATTTTTAATATTGAAAGGAAGACTGAAAGAGAAATAATTCTTCGAATATTCCTACAAAGACCTCTGAAATTACTTTGTTTTCGAATGAAATAAGGAATAATACTAAAACAGAGATGTATAAATTGGCCCTAAACTGACTGTTTCGAGGATAAAGGATCAGATTAGTAAAAAAAAATTGATCATCTGGAATTCTCGACCGCGTCAGATTAAGGTAGGGTGAGTTAGTTTCATCCTGAAACGTCTATATTCCACTAATCTGACAATTCGAGAGTGACCTAAAGAAGTAGGAGGGCTACAAAATTGTAAACAAAAACTTCATCTCGACATTCTGGAGAGTGGCTAATTTTATTGTTATTTTGAAGGGAATAATTCAAGAATTGCAAAAAATATATAATCTGACCATTTCCACAAGCCGAAATTATAAAAATTCATCGAAAAAGCGAGGGGTGTCTCACTTCGGAAATCCGGTGTACAAAATGACCTGAAATCCTTGAAATCCTTATGAAATCCAGAAATCCTACAAGAAATTTTGAAATCCGAATGAAATCCAGATGAAATCTTGAAATCCCGATGAAATCTTGAAATCCATATGGATTCCCAATGAAATCTTGAAATCCGTTTGAAATACAGAAATCTCAAAGGAAATCTTGAAATCCCGTATGAAATTCAGAAATCCGTTAGAAATTTCTGAAATCCAATTGAAATCCCTCAAATGAAAATTTGGTGTACAAATTTTAAAGAAGTGAAACACCCCTCGCGATAAAGTTTAATGCGTGCAGCTACGTGATGCCTTTATTCCCCTCTCCACGTTTTTATTCCTCTCTCACTCTTTCTCTATCTATTGCTCTTTCACTCCGTCCCCACTCTGGTTTCTGTTTCCATGACAGTTGATCACACAGACTCGTTGGTGGCATGATATTGTTTACAACGAATATTCAACGTTTTAAAATTTTAAAAATTTAATTTCTTATTATTATTATTCCCCTATAAATACAAGTATTCCACTAAAAAAGCATACACTTTTTTATTCGCATGCTTTTTTCTGAGATTTTCAATTAAATTCAATGATTAAAAAAAAAAATTCAAATTGGCAGAATAGGCGAATCCCTCCAGATAATCGTCAGATTATGAGACTGCAACGTCTAGGCATCCAGATGAACCATATATATCTTAATCTGGCGCGCTTGTGTTTTTCAAAGTGACCAAATTTTTTATTCACATTCTAATAACGGCCGCGAGTCTGCGTCAAATCAAAACCGTCAGGTTATTATATAAGAGCTTTTTTTAGGTTCACTTAACATCCCCACAGAAATTCTGACGCGCTCGAGTTTTTTTTTCAACCCTTTCGTACGACCACCCCCATCATGGAAATAATGAGATCAACATACGTACATTTTCAACAATATGTTGGACATAGATGATATATGCGCTCGAGTATGTCCATGCAACAGTTTTTTTTTATATTCTTGAAAGTCTATAGCCGCTCCCCCACCGATGAAAAGGTATACATTATGTAACATTTTTTCTTTTTATCATCTAAGATTAGCAACCCAATAGGTCTCTATGACGCTCGAGTAAATCCCGATTTAGCATCGTGGGCTCTCCTACTATTATTGCATTTTAATTTGTTTGTCAAACTATTCCAACCCATATTTTTGGCAAAGCACCTACATCCGTTTGTAAGAACAAATTGCATTTCGCGATAACCGCTGCATTATGCATTAATCTGAGTGAACTGAACCAAAGTTCAATAGAAATTAGAAATCAATATTTCCTGTCAGAATTGATAATCAAAGCATTTAGTGAATAAATTTCTTTTGTGTAAGAACCGATACCACTCCATCAATACCAACCATTAGTTCAGACAAACAATAACTCGAAGATATAACAATAGATGTTGATCCCTACCATACACTCAAAAATTGACACCAAAATTGTTCAATGTTTTTTGAAAATATCATTCGATATCATTTCCGAAATGATAATATTGAAATCTCCAAAAAACATATCACAACATTTGCAAAATGATATATCACGATGATTACTCCCAGTAAACCAAAATATAATCTATAAAATGTATTGTTCAGATTTTCCACAAGCACAACAATATGTTTGTCAGACTTCGAGAAGACTCAACAGTCGTATAATTTTCCATAAAATGATTGCCTTGACTGAAAATGCTGATACTATATACCATAGAATGAATTATTATGATACAAAAATTGTGTACAGTGAAGTGAATCTCATGAAGGAATGACTTTTGAAGATGGTCCAAAATAATAATGATAACCATTCTATGAATGAAAGAACTTATTTGAACAACCCCTACATACGAAAACGCACCGCAACATGTATATTTTTTCGGCATTTACCAAATATAACCCTTGAATTCGCACTTGAAATTGATTGATCAATTTTCTTCTCCTGAAGGTACCAACCATGTTAGCGAAACACTCGTCGCGTGCAAAAATATCAGTTTGGTGATTAGGGTAATTGGTCTCTAGTAATTTCCCATGTCCATTGATACAACTCAATCCTTCGTCTTCGAGACACAGGGTATTGATGATGAAGAATAACCAGTTTTTACATAGAATATTGTTCTCGTTCTCTTGAAGGTGTAAGTAATATTGAATATGAATCCGCCATAAGGGAAAATTTCACTTGTTGAGAGTTCACTTGAAAATTGAATAAACGAATCCTGACTGAATATGCTTCAGGTTGGTTTATGAAAACTATATATCCAAGAAAAATTTACGGGGCGAGTCGAAAGTTCATCGTTCCTGTATGTTCTTTTGACAGCATTTTCCTCACTTTGTATTATGGCTTGTTAGTAGTTGACATTGCGTCGGTTCAGAAGGCCCTTCGAAGGATATGTATCGGAGAACATAACAAGAATAATTTTGTTTCGGAAGTCTTCCTCAAATTCAATATTTTTCATTCCTGTGATTCTTTATTATTGCCTTTACTTTGAGTTGATTGGTCATGTGTAGAAAATAACTGGAAAACTCTCAAATGATAAAGTTGGGGGGAACTATTTACCTTCATACTGTATAGAGAGTGATTCAAATCAAGTTGGTACCATTGCCAACTCCGATATTCTTGATGCTACAAATTTGTTTGAATGGACAAACTAGTGTCATCTTTGATGACAATTTGTAATTTTCGAAAATGTAACTGCTCCTTCTGGGTGCTAGCAACTTGAATTGTAGTGGATAGGCTCTTGCCGTCCCATCAGCAGTCTGAATAATGACGTTGATTGGACCATTGGCTAATGATTGTTCATTGAATAACTTTCTGAACTGTATTTTTTTTGTTGAAGAGGGCTTGCCATAAATTTGGTATGTTTTGAGATTCGTTCTTTCTGTGGATTGGTTTCAACATATTTACTAGCTATTTTGACACTCAGATCCTAGAATAGGAGAGTGATTTCTTGTGTGAAATTATCTATATGTGGAAGTGAAACGTATTTTGTTATTGAAGTACTTTGATCGTCTGTTGACCCTCCAATTTGAGATCATGGTGGAGCGGGGAACTCAAAAGCAGATTGTTTATTGATTGATTATTTTTGAAATGCCGTGTAGTTTTGATGATCCAGAATGAATACATTATTCGGACTTCGTTGAGGACGAGATCATGTGATTTTTGTTGAAGCCTGCATTACTGATTTCATATAGGTATTCCTATTTCTTTCAATCTAATTCATCTTTTTCACAATTCACAACAGCTTCTTGGTGATCCAAAATGGATTTGAAGAACTGAAAACTCGGGGTAGAAGAAATCAGTTGTAAATATTGCAGCGTATTCTAGATGCCGATCACAGCACGAGTAAAAGCACTCTGGGACTGATCGAAGGTATACCTGAAAATAGGCTTCTCGATGCATTCGGAAGAAATACTAGTACTACGAATAGTGACCGAGGGTCTTCATCATTCAGTAGGCTATTCAGTGTCGTATTGAGAACTCAATTAGGATTATGAGGAATACTTCTTCCATACATACGATAGAGAGTTCACGTAGATCCCCTACGGGTATAGTCTGCAATTTTCTTCCTGAGAAGAGGATTGTGAATAACACATCGATTCCTCAAATGTAACTGATACTATTTTCAGCCTTTACCATTGATTCACTTCTCAGCCCATATTATGCTGGTCCGTCAGAGTCTAGGGAAGTTTGAAATAACTATCACTAACAACAACTGATCTCTGTTCGGGAAGTTGAGATTGATTGACTTACCGAATTATTTTACAATAACAACTTCTTCATGAATCAGACACACTGAATCGAAGCTGATAAACAGGAAGACCAAGGAAGGCACGATAGCAACTTTTTCAATTATTGTCTCTATTCTTTACCGATAAAGCGAATTTCCCGAGCGGTGTAATAAGGAATTTTCACAATAGTCATGATTGTGGGGAAGAAAATCTACATGAGATTACGAACATCAGTTTCCGTTGAACACCTGGTTTGGACTTTTGAGTGACTGGCTGATTGGACAAATATTTCTACTAGATATTCTTACAGGCGAGGTATATCGCAGCTTTTTGACAAAAATAGTTGCGATGTGATGTATGGTCGATGGGGTACCAGCACAGTTCAAAATGGTTGCTCGTAACTTTTTAACAGTAATATATGTGAAGATCACTGGATTGGAGAAGATCACTTGTGGTCTGTTCGATCTCAGGATCACCTAGAGTATTTTTATGGACCATAAAATAATAAGTATAGTCCTCTCCTGTGTGAAATGTAGAAAATTTGAGAAATCGAATGATCACTTCGAGTCAATGCATCCGAGCTGGTATAAATCGTTCTGAACAAAACAAACCAAAAAAATCAATAGCATAAAAAACACAACAAAAAGTGCCTCACTTGTATCATCAATTCAGGTTTATTCACATAAATCGAGCTATAAATCCGTTGAACTCTTTCACCTGAATGGAAAATTCAAATACAGTATTCAAATCAACACTACGGGTCTGATTTATTTTACAACAATCCATCTCACAAACTGGTCATTGAGCCAGTTCTCAGATGTATACCAATTCGCAGGAGACGACTGGGTTGATGTAATGATGTTATTTCTGCATGAATTTATTATGCATGCCATAGCGTTTTTGCACAAATAAAAGTTGTCCGGCTTTAATGAACTTCTCGCACATGCGCTCCATTGAGAATCAAGTGACAATCCAATCATCAATCTTTCAGTACCCAAGTTTTCGTAAAGAATAACGATTAAATGGCTCAGCTAAGTGTTTTCCTAATCGTGCTATTTGTGAATGGTGAGTGAATAATTATATTTATTTCATTTATATCGAATGCTTTGGATTTAGACGCTGACATCTCAGTTTCATCCCCTCATTAAACCCCCATCAAGCAACGAATGATATCTTGATTGGATGTTGTATCTTGTGATTTGTAAATATATACAAGATTTTGTTGCTTTCGGCGGTGGAAAGAAATGCTCAAAATATGTATAGGTGAGGAACGGCATGACAGATGTGTGTTTTGAAAGGGTCACAGCTTTTCAGTAGTTTTGGTCTTATGAAGGAGCTAACAAAATCATGATCTGTGAAAGAATGAGTCAAGAAACATTTTTATTCAGTACAATATCATTATCAATTCATTGATATCTTGATGTTATTTCATTTTTTCATTCCATATTATTTTCCATTCAGAATTGCGGATGTTCGAAATTATGGCATTTACAATCCAATGCCATACAAATATGTAACATAGGTCTCTTTAGTCAGGACTTCGATACGAAACGCCATCTGATTTATTTATTTTTCCACTGTATTCGCTTTATCGTGTAGGTTTTATTTCATATGCTTGGTATACAAATTGAGCAGGAAAATTTAATTTTTATGTAACTCAGTGTGCGTCGTGCTGAATAGGCAGGGGTGCAGTTGTTTCAAATGGACTCTGTGTTCTTTTTTTGTGGAGTACTCAAACGTATTAGAATGATATAGATCTATAGATAGATTATACTTCTTTCATAGAAGTTGTAAATTCTAGTTTTCGACTTGAAGAAGAAAGCAAAAAATAATTCCTCGGACAAAACATGTAGAACCGTTACGGCTTTGCTGTCCTATGTGCCCGTTGCTAGAGATCTCATGTTCTTGGTGGCCATCCAGTGGATGGTGTTTCGTCACTGGAGTGTACTCCCTATTCACATTTCCCCTTGTCCAACACTCCTACAAAGCCTTGGGCGGTTAACGGTCGGCTAATTAACTTGGGAGACAAAGCGCTTGGGGGTTCTAACCAATTTTTCCACTAGCGTATTTGCTATTTCAACAGTAGGATATATAGAACCTTGACATATTTAGGCAAACCAAGCATGAAGTATTTCGAGAAAAAAAGAAATTAACACTGCGTATAGAACAAATAATACTAAGTTGAGACGATATATGAGGTGATTCAGGATTATGGTACAGCATCCGAATCTCCGTTAGTTTCAAAGATAATTTATTGAAATTCAAAATATCTCGTATACATAATAAGCAGCACTTTTTGTCTTGAGAATATTTTTTTTTAACTTCTGGTTTCGCCGGAAGTGATACCAACTTTCGATTTCGCAATATAACACCCTATGTATTAAGTTTCTGAATCCAATGTAACCACAGAAGTGACACTTCAAACGTCAAAATTTTTCATAATTAAAGTTTTATTTTTCTCTTTCAGTATGCCATGATGATCCCAATTTATTTGAATTGACCCGTCTACTGCTATAAAAATCGAAATCATGTCAAAAATACCCAATTGCGTTTTTTCATGCACAAATGAAGTTCATCGTTATCCATTTTGATGTAAAAATGAATATTTTCCAATGAAATCATATTGGTACCATGGTGCCATGGTACCATTTATAAGTACTGAAAAAATATAGTAATCGTGTTCTGATTTAGTGATAAGTATTTATACAAGGGATAAAAAGGTAGACATATCAGATTATATATATATATATATATATATATATATATATATATATATATATATATATATATATATATATTAGTTATTTATGTAATAAGGATCATAAAGACGATCATTATGGTACAAGTCGTGAATGTTACGATAACACGGCGTGTGCCATAATGATTTTTTATGATTCGTATTACATACAAAATTTTATCTGATGGCATTTATATCAATACATTTTCGAAAAATTAAAAACTGCATTTTCGACATGTCACAATGACAACTATTTTTAAAGGAGTAAGTATTGTGTAGTTTCAAATATTAGTAGGTGAGTGAGCTGTGCTTTGCCATTTCCTTGACAACGTCATCAGGTTGTACGGCAATATTTATTTATCGCTGTCAAACTCAATAATTATTGTCAGGTAGAATTTAATATAATATAAAAAATGAGTGATTCTGAAGCTGATAGTTTACCTTCTGATTTGGAAGAAATGTCGAGAAATATCGTAGACTCCCTTTTGCCGGAAAAATCACGGAGTGTATATGAAATGGTGTTCAGTCGGTACGAAGAATGGTGTTCTGCTAAAAAAATCAAGAATATCACTCATGAAAAAGTATTGTTGGCTTACTTTGAATGCTTATCTAAGGAAAGAAAACCATCTTCTCTTTGGTCGTATTATTCGATGATAAGAAGTATTTTATCACCAAGAAAAAACGTCGATATTAGTAAGTACCTACAGCTGGTTGCATTACTAAAACGTAAATCAGAAGGTTACAGAGCTAAAAAATCCAAAATTTTTACTAAACAAGATGTTGCAAAAATTTTAAAGGAAGCATCAGATGATACATACTTATTCAATAAAGTTGCCATGATAATTGGACTAAGTGGAGCATGCAGAAGAGAGGAATTGACAAATATGCTTGTTGAAAATGTAATAGATAAAGGATCCGTTTTCAGAATTACATTACCGAATACAAAAACAAAGGTAATGCGAGAATTTTTTGTAACTTCGGGGGAAATCCCAGGATTGAATATGGTAGAACTTGTCAGACAATATGTGAAAATACGACCTTGCAACACAAACCATCTACGTTTTTTTGTCACTTATAGAAATAAGAAATGCACAAAACAACCCGTTGGAATACATACCTTTGGTAAAATGCCAAAAGTTATTGCCACTTTCTTGAATTTACCTCGCCCTGAAGAATATACCGGATATTGTTTTCGGCGATCGTCTGCTTCATTTTTGGCTGATTCTGGAGCTAATCTGTGTACCGTGAAACGCCATGGCGGATGGAAAAGCAATACTGTCGCTGAAGGTTACATCGAAAATTCGAAAGAACAAAAGAAAAAATATATCAGAAGCAATTTTTGGTGCCAACAACCAAACAGGATTACAAGTTTGCCAACAATCATCAACTACTGATGTAAAAGCTGTAGAATCTATTGGAATTGATATTACAAATTGTAGTAATTGTTCTTTTACCATTTATAATAAATAGTTTTGTACATAGTTATGCATTTTGAATAAACTTTTTTGATCAAACCATTACATGTTTTCCTTATAGAATTTCATTATGGTACTTAGTACCATAATGAGCTTCCTTATGTCATCAAAATTTAGTGACATAACGTTGTCATTATGACATGCCATCAGATGAATATAT
>JAVJAQ010002655.1:0-36075 GCA_032362365.1 Zygogramma bicolorata | reverse complement strand
TATATATACATACATACATACATACATATCAGAGATCGTAGATCATTCTAAAGAAAACATAAAAATTCAACCTACCTACCTACATTCTCATTCAACATGATCTTCGTATGAACAATCTGCATGGCGAATGTGGATAATCAAAGGGAAATTCGTAAACGTTCAAGCACAAATTGCTCTAAAAAGATAAAATAAATACAAAAATATGAAGGTTATGTTACACTCTTTATATGGATACACCGATTGTATGCCGTCATTTTTTTTTTCAACTCTTCACGTACTATTAATAAATCAACTCAACTTTTTTTCAAAATATCATTGGAAACCAATGACGTGGATACATCGATATTATATGCCGTCACTTTTTTTTTCTAAATTTTTCTTGTACTATTGACAAATCATATCAACTTTTTTTCAAACTACCATTGAAAACCAATGCTGTGAATACATCGAAATACGCCGTCACTTTTCTTTTTTTTAACTTTTATCGTATATCGTACTATTGAGAAATCAACTCAATTTTTCTTTAAACTATCATTGGAAACCAATGGTGTGAATACATCGATTACATCCCGTCACTTTTCCTTTTTTCTCAATTTTTCTCGTACTATTGAAAAACCAACTAAGTAAACTTTTTTTTTGAAAAACGATTTGAAACTTCAATTGGAAACCAATGTTGTAAATACAGCAAATATATGCTTTCAATTGTTTTTTCCCCAAGTATTTTTATCTATCAGCTATCAACACAAATTCAACTCATCTTCTCTGAAAATTATTTAAAAAGTGTCATTGAAAATCAATGATAATTTTTAACTTGATACTAGTATCAAATTTCTTCTCCTGATGGTAACCTTGTTAACGAAACGTGTGTCGAGTGCAATTAATATCAGATTTGTTTTAGCGTAATTGATCTCTGAAAAAGTTTTATATCATATTGTGACTTGCCATAAATGTTCCTTATGTACATAACATGGTCAAATAAACTACTCTACTCTATTGTTTGTAATTCGAACTGTAAATGTAGCATTAATTTTTCATATAGAGTTGACATCCACAAAAAAAGCAACGTCTTCATCGATGGTAAACTTCTACTATAGTTAATTGACTGAAATTGACAAACACTTGAAAATTATTTGAGACGATAAGTAGGTACTAAGAAAATTAAACTTGAGATAACATTTCGAAACGGAGAGAAATTCATTATAATTTTACTTGGGAAAGCTATTGTGTAACTGGTTCGTCGCTTGCGTTTAAATTTTTATCGATATTTTATTGTGTAACAAGTGCTGAAAATAGGATATTTCATAATAGTTTGGCAAGATCATGCACCACGAGCCGTAGGCAAGTGATACATCATTTTTACCAACGATTATGGAATATCCAGTTTCCGCACGAATTGTACACTATACTTTTTTCCGACAACCTACTTGAAATACGTGTCAGTTCGCACTGTGAACTAGTACACAAAATTAGATATTTCACACGGTCTTCTCGCTCTCCGATTGGTGCGATTATCTAATATCTTATACAAAGCTAATATTGTTGTTGTTCGTTCCGTTAACCAGCTGACGAACGTCAGAAAAGAAAGTCAGAAAGTCGAAACTTGTGCGAGGAATGGATTAACTATAATATAGTTAACTAGACTATAATTTGAGGAGACCGTGCGCAATATTCAATTCGCACTAGTGCGAAATGTATAATTTTGTGAATTACTTTACATTGCGAAATTATACTTATTTTCAAGTAATTCGTCTGAAAAAACTATAAAAGAAATACCCATTGACAAAAACAAAAATGAAACACATTTGGATTTTTTTAATTTATTTTTTCAACACTCATTGAGCGGTTCTCAGATGTGTTCCATCACGTCTAAGAAGAACCGCCCAGTGAGGTTCAATTTGATTACATTTAAATTGTTTGCCCCCCCTATCCCTCTCCCCCTCCGTATCCCTCTCCCCCTCCTTCTTTTACCCCCTCCACCACCCCGAAGCGGTCACATTTCCTGCGTCCACTTTCTTCTTTCTGTAACAATGAAATTACCATAAAGATACAAACATCTCAATCGAGAAACAATTATTATATTTTTGTTTTAATAAGGACCTTATGGGTGCCAATACGATATATCAGGACAACAGCTGGCTTCATTCAAGATGGCTGTGGCTGGACTCAATAACTTTACTTGCTATCTTTTTTATTAGTAAATTTTCAATATATTATTTGATTTACCTATGCTCGGAATTCTTAGATAAATACCAAAACAAAATTTTCTCATGTATACTATACAATTATTTAATTTTTTCTTTGAGATACTAATCAAGCCTTTTTACATGCGCGTTTTTCTGTCGTGAAGTAGCAAACGAGATCAATAACAAATGGTGTACCACTTAAAACAAAACAATGTCACTTTTTCATAGCAAGCGTTCAACAAAAAAATACTTTAACCCGTAGATATTCATTTTTAGGGAGAAATCTCTTGAACATATTTGCAACATTGTCACTTCCACCACATCAGCGGGATGAGATCCAACTCATAAGTCTCAAGTGAGTTGGAGTCGAGAGATACATCATTTGAAACATCTTCAATTTATCTTTTCATTGCATATTGTAAATTGTTGAATTTGATGCAATAGATACGAAAAAACGTTAAAGATATCACTATTGCAAACTAAAATGTGCTATGCAACAAATTAATCTACTAGCTCTACTCACACTCATATCGTACTTTGCACTGAATGCATAATGGAACAGCCGGGGGGGGCGGGGGGCGGTCGCTGTTCCTCTGGGCGATGGGCCAGTCGCTGCTCCTCCGGTCGTTTCAATGAAATTATACATATTTGAAAATGATCTTAGCCATAAGGACTGCCGCCTCTCGAAAATATTCTAGAAACATCAAATAGACAAATTATTTGAATATAATTATAACAACTCTATAAGATATATAAAAAAATAATCAAAAAACAGAAAAGGCAACCACTATGTATAATAATGTTCATAGCTTTCAAATTGAAATTGTTTCATGCAGAAGAACTGAATTTCGAAACAGAATTGCGACAAAAAATAAGAGAGGTTAGTTTATATCTTACATAGTGAAACACAAACGCCTTTTGAAGATTGAAACACATTTTTGATGCCTTTTGGACGATGTATTGAAGCTGGGGGACGAGATTTCAAAAATTGGTAAAATTCTATTTATCGAGCGCCACCTGTTTTTTGAAAATTTTTTTTTTACTTTACGTATTTCGGTCTCCTGAACAAAAAATTCTTATGACGGTCTCAACTAGTTTCGGAGATACGGCCCCCCAAAGATAGGAAAGCGGGGTTGACGCTTATGTTTGTTTTCCAGACAATTCCGCTCGAAATTCCTCCCTCCTTCTTTATATCATCACAATATACACATTCTGTTTCACCTTCTTCATCACTTTTCAACGGAATTAAAAGCATTTTTCGCTACAAGATTGAAAAATATATCCTGATAGGAAAGTGAGGTTAACAAAACAGTCGAACACGCAATTGATGTGAAGTTACCCACGGTTTTCTAGCCACACTTTTTACGACTCGGGAGATTTTGCGTGCGGCGTTGCCAAGTTTTCCGAATTTCCTAGCCGTGAATTAAATGCTTATTTGTAACTATTTTTGGTAGAAAAAACTTATTGATGAATATCTTTTGAACCTGATTCATACATGTACTATAACAAATGTGATTTTTGTTGCTTATGAGTGATCTATAATGGTTTTGCACTAGAATATTTATAATGATATCATAGATGATATTATTTTTCATCTTTACACAGGGATGAACCTGGTAATCCATAGGATGCACATACAGGGTGAAATCAATTTGGAGCGCCTTTCAGGAGACAGCATTTTTCAGCCAATAACTGTGTTAATACTATACGAACCAAAAAAATTTCAACGCCAAAATGATCCTGGTAATCTATAGAGTGCACAATTTGGAGCGCCGTAGGTTTGACAGGAGCTGTCATTTTTTATATGTTTTTGCTAATATCTCGGTTAATATTTGACGAACCAAAAAAATTTTTTCATAGAAATGTTTGGAATAACGCAAAGAATACTCATGCACTTTCAAATCAATTTGGAGCGCCGCAGGGGAGACAGCTGTTTGAAAAAACTGAATTTTCCGACTTTCTCTGGCCAATAACTCGGTTAATACTGGACGAACCAAAGAAATTTTTGCACCGAAATGTTCCTAGTAATCAGTAGAATGCCCTCATTAGCTCAGATCAATTTGGAGCGGCACGAAGTGTCATCCACGGTTTTATATCTGGCCGTTTCTCGGTTAATATTTGACGAACCAAAAAATTTTTTTCGTAAAAATGTTTGGAATAACGTAAACAATGCACCTGCATATTCAAAACAATTCGGAGCGCCGTAGGTTTGACAGGAGCTGTCATTTTTTATATGTTTTTGCTAAAATCTCGGTTAATATTTGACGAACCAAAAAAATTTTTTCATAGAAATGTTTGGAATAACGCAAAGAATACACATGCACTTTCAAATCAATTTGGAGCGCCGTAGGGGAGACAGGAGTTTGAAAAAAGTGAATTTTCCGACTTTCTCTGGCCAATAACTCGGTTAATACTGGACGAACCAAAGAAATTTTTGCACCGAAATGTTCCTAGTAATCAGTAGAATGCCCTCATTAGCTCAGATCAATTTGGAGCGGCACGAAGTGTCATCCACGGTTTTATATCTGGCCGTTTCTCGGTTAATATTTGACGAACCAAAAAATTTTTTTCGTAAAAATGTTTGGAATAACGTAAACAATGCACCTGCACATTCAAAACAATTCGGAGCGCCGTAGGTTTGACAGGAGCTGTCATTTTTTATATGTTTTTGCTAAAATCTCGGTTAATATTTGACGAACCAAAAAAATTTTTTCATAGAAATGTTTGGAATAACGCAAAGAATACACATGCACTTTCAAATCAATTTGGAGCGCCGTAGGGGAGACAGGAGTTTGAAAAAAGTGAATTTTCCGACTTTCTCTGGCCAATAACTCGGTTAATACTGGACGAACCAAAGAAATTTTTGCACCGAAATGTTCCTAGTAATCAGTAGAATGCCCTCATTAGCTCAGATCAATTTGGAGCGGCACGAAGTGTCATCCACGGTTTTATATCTGGCCGTTTCTCGGTTAATATTTGACGAACCAAAAAATTTTTTTCGTAAAAATGTTTGGAATAACGTAAACAATTCACCTGCATATTCAAAACAATTCGGAGCGCCGTAGGTTTGACAGGAGCTGTCATTTTTTATATGTTTTTGCTAAAATCTCGGTTAATATTTGACGAACCAAAAAAATTTTTTCATAGAAATGTTTGGAATAACGCAAAGAATACACATGCACTTTCAAATCAATTTGGAGCGCCGTAGGGGAGACAGGAGTTTGAAAAAAGTGAATTTTCCGACTTTCTCTGGCCAATAACTCGGTTAATACTGGACGAACCAAAGAAATTTTTGCACCGAAATGTTCCTAGTAATCAGTAGAATGCCCTCATTAGCTCAGATCAATTTGGAGCGGCACGAAGTGTCATCCACGGTTTTATATCTGGCCGTTTCTCGGTTAATATTTGACGAACCAAAAAATTTTTTTCGTAAAAATGTTTGGAATAACGTAAACAATGCACCTGCACATTCAAAACAATTCGGAGCGCCGTAGGTTTGACAGGAGCTGTCATTTTTTATATGTTTTTGCTAAAATCTCGGTTAATATTTGACGAACCAAAAAAATTTTTTCATAGAAATGTTTGGAATAACGCAAAGAATACACATGCACTTTCAAATCAATTTGGAGCGCCGTAGGGGAGACAGGAGTTTGAAAAAAGTGAATTTTCCGACTTTCTCTGGCCAATAACTCGGTTAATACTGGACGAACCAAAGAAATTTTTGCACCGAAATGTTCCTAGTAATCAGTAGAATGCCCTCATTAGCTCAGATCAATTTGGAGCGGCACGAAGTGTCATCCACGGTTTTATATCTGGCCGTTTCTCGGTTAATATTTGACGAACCAAAAAATTTTTTTCGTAAAAATGTTTGGGATAACGTAAACAATGCACCTGCACATTCAAAACAATTCGGAGCGCCGTAGGTTTGACAGGAGCTGTCATTTTTTATATGTTTTTGCTAATATCTCTGTTATTACTGGACGAACCAAAAAAATGTCAACGCCAAAATGATCCTGGTAATCCAAAGAGAGTAGAGTAGAGTTATCCGACAAACCAGATCCTTTCAACTTTTATCTTTCAACACCTTCGATTACAATTACTATCAACTTTGGCATAATTTCGAGTATGTGCAATGCCCGATACCCAGTAGGTTTATTCGTCTACACCACATTTTGTATCGAGTTCAGTTAAGTGCAGATATAACAAAGGAATGTGTAAATTACACCAAGTGCAGAAAAAGCAATGCAAACTAATGAACATAAGTCAAACGAATCAAATCAAAATGAAACCTCTGCCGGAACTGGGTAAATGGTCTACTGCCGGACCCAAGAATAGTAACGAAGAAGAAGATTTCTAAATACCGTTGTCTCAGTTGCACGGTGTATCATCTCTAATGGTCAAGGTCGTACACGATTTTAGTGTGACCCCAAACCGTATGGAAGCGCTTGGATCGACAAAAATTACTAACACGCAAGCGCGTGTCCGAAGGCATAAAAGTGACAGGCTTGCCAATTGTCAGATTCCAGGTAATAAACAAAACGAAACGAAAATGTGTATATAAAGTAAAGTTCTCTCAAATAATTATCATTTGTTCTTGGTGTTTGAAGTGTTCAGTAAAAATGGTGTATTATTGTTGCGTGCCCTCCTGCAATAACAATGGAAAGGATGTTACTATGCATCGTTTCCTTGTTACTCATTCACAAGTATGTACTATGTACCTATTGTCTCGATACTTTTTCATGAAACTCGACTGTTTATATTGCTTACTCACATCTTGAATGTTCATTTCCAGATTTGTGATATATGGTTGTCCAGAATCGCTAGGGAGGACTTACAGACTTTGAATAGAACTGAATTATATAAAAACTATAGGATATGTAAGGAACATTTTCATGAGAGCTGTGTTTTGCCATCGTTTCCTAGAAGATTAAAATCAGGTTCACTCCCCATAAGGAATCTTGATGGTATGTAAAAGTTTAGTGTGGAGTCATTTTATTAGTATAGATGTCCTAGTATTTTTGAAATATAGTTATGCGTTGCTGTTTGGGCTCAAGTTGTATAAATATGATGATTTTCAGAGTTTTTAGACCAATATGTGAAATTTGAAATATGCCAAACTACCTACATATATATTTATATTTATACAGGAACTGAATACACCGTAGAGGATTGCATCTTGATTCCGCAGTGTAAGGGCTCCTTTAAAACTACTTCTGAATTGGAAATACCTAGCTCTTCAACTGCATTAGAAGTGGAGTGTACCAATCCAATCACTGGTTCTATAAACGAAGACAGTTTTCCTGAAGCACAAGGAAGAACAGGTACTTATTACTTTTTTATCTGATATAATGTAATGGTGTCTAAGAGATCACTTTCTCTTTGTAACATGTATTAAGTGATATTGCAAATAATTCTCGAAACGGCGATCATCCTTCGTCAAGGAATATTTTTTTGGCATTGTTAATGACAAATGCTTAGATGAGTTCGATTTATTGTTGTATGAAGCCTAAATTTGATATATTGATCCTTTATTCATCACAAAAAGCTAATTACATGGAAAAATTTCTTGATAATCAACTTTTACTTCTATATATTTAGGAAATGACATTACCTACTCAATAACAAAATAATATAAGGGTTGCAATATGTTTGCAAAGCCCAGATAAACCCGCTCTGCAGAAACATTGGCATTTCCATTCCTCATCAGCCAGCAATATATTGATTTCATGTGGATGCTCTACTAAAGCTAATGTTCGCAAACATAAGCTCCTTATTTTTATAACTACTTTCTTCTAATACTTCTTATTGTGGTCTCGGTAGTGTAGTGGTTAGCATATCTGCCTATCAAGCGGAAGGCCGGGGTTCGAATCCTCGCCGGGCCACCGTGCTGGGTAATCGCACGTTAAAAGGTAAGGCCTCGTTGATCCATTTCACACAGCTTCACCCTCTTCCAACGGTCTAGTTCTGCTTTCCACGTAATCCAGAATATTACGTAGCTCCAATTCTATAAGACATTTTGATCTGGAATGTAGGTTGGTGAAGTAGTTCAAATTATAACACTCACGAGTAAAATAAGGCTGTAATACTAGCCAAACATGTAACCAAGATGATACTTACATATAGAGCATGAAGGAGAAATTATCAAACTTATACTCAGAAATCAAAATCATATCACTGAAGTTCAGGAGGGTGCCATGGAAGTGGCAGGGTGCTTCTCGGAACCAACTAGAGCTGAGTGGACAGAGGCTGATACAAAATATTTATTATCACTGTACAAAAGTAATAAGGATAATTTCAAAATGATAATCAAATTCTGCGGATAACTGAATAAAATTTTCCACACATACCGTCGTGACAAATAATTTTCTTTTTATGGTCACAATTTCATCTTCCGCATCAGATTCTGATGTCTCATCCGAATCATCCAAACATTCATTCATCAGTATTTGCTGAGCCTGAGCCATATCTCCATTATAGGTTAACAAAATTGAAATGAGTTTCCGAACGGCAATATCAATTGTAACGCTTTTACACTTCACACTACACTAAGCTACACTGCTTCACAACTATTTTACACTACACCACACTTTTTACATTACACCACACTTATTGAATGGTTCTCGAACACACCTAATATCTGAATAGTACCTAGTGCATAAACTTTTTCAACAATTAAATAGATTGAATAATAACAATGAATGAAACAGACACATAACAGTGAAGTGCTCGCTTGACTGGCGTCAATGTCATGTCAATATAGGAATCAGGGTAGGCAACATTTTTTTGGATATTGAAGAATACTAAATATAAAAATTAGCTACAATAGGTGAAAAATAATGTTATTATTCAATTTTTCAAATATATTTAAGATCACAGATCTCTCCTGGATTCCTAAATGACAGCGGATATCCCATTACCATATATTTTTATTAATATTGTGAGCAAGCCCATGTACTATTAGATTATGATAGAGTACGTTCTGAAACTTTACGATTATGACGCAATACATTTTGATTTTTTACGATTATGATAAAATACGTTTCTGATTTTTTACCATTATGATGAGTTACGAATTCTATGAAGTACGGTTATTATATTTTGATGTTCTGATATTGTAGCGATATGATAAGGTACGATATGACGAAATACGTTCTGAATGTGTCCATTATGATAAATTACGTTATGAAAGTGTAGCGTTCTGTTATTGTACGTTTCTATTTTGTACTATATGATAAATTACGATTTCTATTATGTAGCGTTATGATAGCGTAACTTTCTTCGTTTTACGATTTCTATTTTGTACATTTTGACGAAATAGGTGACCCCTATATCAGTATACACCGCGGGCATGTGACGTCACAAGAAAACTGTCAATCAGCCTGCTGGGCAAACAAACCCTACTTCCATAAGCAACAATGGTAATTTAATGAGATTATTATCGTAATTATGAAGAAATTACGGGTTTATCCTAATTTTGGTTATACCCTTAGTGTACCTGACATATATAAATGTCTGAATTTTGCAATCTATATTCCATTATTCTTGCTCCTTGCAAGGAAATTGTATGTGAAATGGCTGATAAAAGTGATTATTTCAACACATTGTCTATGGATATCCAGAAGACATATTTAGAAAAACTAAAGGAAAGTGAGGGATGTTATCCTTATTTACTGAAATTTGGGGATTGTAGTAATGCTGTGAAATACTTTCCTAAAGTTTCATAACATTTATGACATTATAAACTATTTTGTATATGAGAGTGCATGCACAGAAGACTTCCAGACTATAAAAGTTTGGATTCATACAATATGTTATATCTAAATGGATTAGAAGGATTGGAGTGAAGCTTGTGAAAAAAATACTGAAAATGTACTTTAATAAATAATAATTTCGAAAGAACAGATTTAGGATATGTTATATAAGGCTCTACAAAATTATAAACCACAACCATCTTTTCATATGGTAATCCTGTATAAAAAAGGCATTTAGATGAGTTATGCTTCAAACTTCCCCATGGGAATGATTAAGTCTGCAAAGTTTTCCAGAGATGATGGATTTCACGATAACAATTCTGCAACTCAAAATCAATATCGGGACATAGGTGTTCACCAGAGTTTTGTGCATGTTCCACTTCTTCAACTGGTTAATTTATATCATTCAGAGTTTGATTTTGCTCATCAATAATATTCAAGTTTTGAACAGCTGGATCATTCACACAAAGAATCTTCATCAATTTCATCCATATCAACTAGAATATTTGCGATGTCATTTTTATCACGCTGCTCCCTACGATACAATCTCTGAATGCTTTGAACTGCATTGATATTTGTTTTGTAGCCAAGTAATTGATTCGGTACCCAGTCTATATTGTCAACATCTTTGAGTGCACTTGGCTTGTCTGAAATGAAAAAAATAAAATAAAATTATGTTGCCTATGTTTCCTAGATTCTTTGAAAATATCTCCTACAAAATGTTTTGAACACACCGTTGCCCATTTCAACCTATAAGAAGTTAAATCTGCTCTTCTAGTTGCCTGAACCCACAATTCACATCTCGTTTCAGCAAGAGGATTGATCTTTTTTCTATTGTCGAAAATAGAAGGGAATCGATGGAATGAAACATTATATCTGCCGCTATTACTTCCACATTTCACAATCGCACAAAATTGAGCCTTTATTGAGAAAAAAGTTTTAAAAATATGACATAAACACACACTCGGCATAGGTAAATCAGATTTGTATGTCCAGCAGGCTGGATTGACAACTGTCATTTACTGTCGTCTGTCAGATATGCCCGCGGTGTATAGAACTCTTGTCTATGCTCACTGCTCAGTTGTCTGTGATGTAGGATGTAGGTAAGGTGAGGAGAATTAGTTAGGTTAGGTTATATTAGGAAATTTTAGATTTATTCGTTTTTCTCTTTAACATTGACCAAATCAGCCCCAAATCAAAATGCCAGGAAGACATACTAAATTTCCGGTAGTAAAGTTAGCCGATTTTCTTAATAATCGTTTCCCACATATAACTTTTCAAAAATTGAAAAGTCTTAAAAGTAATGACGAGATCATCAAACTCTCTGCTTTGTTCCTTTTTTCTCGAGATACTCGTAAAAGTCGCACCGAAATTTACAAGGTTCTTCATCGTGATACCAGCAATATTAGCGAGCTTTTGAATAGTAAATCAGATTATCAAACTACTCCTCAAGTCTTACACAAGTTCAAGATAGAATTAAAAGTTTTTAATGAAATCATTTCTCATAATAACATCTCTTTAGAAACTATTTTATCAAACAGCTATTACTCAGCCGATTCAATTTATACTAAACTTTGTGAACTATTCAATCTAAGAGCAACTAAGAGAAATCGCAGAAAATTGTATTGTTTTGTAAGGAGGAATATCGGACGTATTGGTCTTGAAAGTGTTTCGGACTCACCAAATAACATCCAAATGGAAACTAAAATTTTGCCAACTCAGTTCGACTGCAATCTGTCAACAATTACCGCAACTGATGGATCCAAACAGAAATCCATAAAGTTATCACATTCAACTCCTAATGTTCATACAGAAAATCCGACATGTTTGTCATCTTCTAATAGTAAAGGTACATCTTTGGGTTCAACTTCCTCCATCTGTAAACATTCAAGTTCTTTCTCCCTTACTCCCTTGCAGGGCAGAAAAGAGATCAGCTCCGATTTTTATACATTATCTCCAGATTTGAATATTCAAAGTAAAACAGATATCCATGAAATGATGCCAGTTGGTACTACAAACATCCGAGATCCTAAATCTTTACCAACAACTTTCAAGAACTGCACATACCTAGAGGGAGTTTTTTTCTTAACAGATAGAGAGTTTTCAATCATTTGTCAAGATAAGAAATTAATTTCACAGAATTATGCTTTCATTCTTAATAAAAAATTCTTATCAGTTAATAACACATGTAAATTGTATTTTAAACATCATCGGTACATAAAGAAAAGAGATTCCTTGAAAGTATATTCATATTGTGCTCATAAATTTTGTAAAAAATTCATTCTCAGTATAAGTAATATTAATATTCATTTACCAGAACACAAAGTTGAAGTTTATAGTACAGGTAGAAATTACAATCATTTAAATAAGTTAGCTACACAACTAAGGGGAGTTGAAAGAAAGATGGTAAAAAAGGAAATGTTGAATGCGAAAGCTTTAGAACAGCGACAAAATGATATTTTGAATTTGAATCAGCATTCATTAGATACAAATAACTTAGCTGAAGTGAGATCCGATGCAGTTTATAGGAAAGTGCGTTCAGAAGCCTTTGCTAAAAATGATCGCCATAAGGATGATATTTTTGACATCATCAAAATGCAAAGGGATCATCCTAATTATATTCAGTTCGTGGGAATTCCTCTACATATATATCTTTACAGCATTGAACAACTTACACTGTTATCTTCAAACCGAACTGCCATACTACATCTTGATGCCACAGGAAGTATAGTACGTCGACCTGGTAATATGGGCAATAAAGTATATTATTATGCTGGGGTTATTCAAATACTTCAATCAAACAGACTCTGTCCTTTGCTAGAACTGATCTCAAGTGAACATGATGCTGGCAGCATAGGTGCATGGCTTTTGAAGTATCGCTCCTTTTGTATGATTCAGAACAAGAAATGGCCAGTTTTTCAAAAAGTTGTATCAGATTTCAGTTTTGCTATTCTGAATGCTGTTTCGATATCATTTAATAGCCTTGATTTGAAAGAGTACATCAACATGACATTTGAGCATGTTCATAATAATTGTGAATTTCCTGCAAATAAAATTCAGCTGCACATATGCTGTTCGCATATGTTCAAATTGATGGCACGTGATATAAATACTTTTTATCAAGATCAAAAAGTAATTAGTCACATGAAAGAGATTGTAGCCTCAGCATTTAATATCAATGATTGGGAAGTTTTTTGCGCTTGGTTTAAGAATCTTTATGTCATAACCAACTCTGAATACAAAACAGAAACATTTAAAAATTCATTTAATAATTTATTGAAAATAGCTTCAACCTATAACTTCAATGATGATGAACCTCTTAAAGGAGAATTTGAAATTGAGTTTGATAACAATATTCTTGGAACTTTTGAAAAAACAAATTTTTGTCAATATTTTAAACAATTTGTTCTCACTGCTACATTAAATTCTGATGATAAATTTCCTAAAAATGAATATCAACAGTTAAATTTTTTTCAACATTTATTAAAACATTATATGCCATTCGCTCCCCTATGGAGTGGCATTCTCTTAAAGAATAAAGAGCGATTGAGTAATGCGCCAGTTGAAAGATGGTTTGGTATAGTTAAAAACATAATTGCCAAAAAAGTAATGCGTCAAAAAAGCAGCAGATTAATCAGGAAACTCAGAAAGTATATTTTATTTATTGTCAAAGAAACTGCTTGCAACATTCCTAGAACAAAATGCTGTAAAGTTACAGTCCAAAAACGACAAGATCAAGGCCTTGCTTCACAAGAAATCTGGGAAAAGAAGGATAAAGTACTTCATAATAATTTTTCAGGAATATCACTGAAACGAGCTCTAGAAAGTTCCCAATCATTATTACCCAAGAAACAAAAGTTGACTGATCCAAATTTATGTATCTATTGCGGTAGGGGACGATTGGAATTTGAGGCTGATTGGGTACAATGTGATGAATGTAATGGATGGGTACATTTAGTGTGTATTGAAAACTTAGATACAACTCTCAGTGGTGATTTTTTCTGTAAGTTTTGCACAATTGATGTGGAACCTGAACCTCTCGTAAAGGGTAACGATTCAGTTGACTTTAGGCATATTTGCTGTTCATTTTTTGACAAAAATTATAGGAAATCTGACCAGGACCTAATTCAACTAGAGAATAAGACTAGAGATCAGAGACTCTCCCATACGTGGTTTGAGGAAAGACGTATTCGTGTGACTGCTTCTAATTTTGGTAAAATTTATAATAGTAAGAGTAGTCAAAGTTTGATCAATATCTTTAAATCAATAAATAACTCAACAAATTTTAAATCAAATGCAATTAAACACGGAATAGAAAGTGAGAAAACTGCAATTTCTGATTACGAAAAACACACTCATACGAAGTGTACTATGTCAGGCTTGAGAATTCATAAAGTTTTTCAATTCATTGCTGGGTCTCCTGACGGATTAGTGTCATATGATGGCCTAATTGAAGTGAAATGTCCCTATTCTTGTAGAAATTCCAACCCCAATGAAGCTTGTTCTCAAGGGTTAATTAAATATTGTAATAAAAGTACAGGGAGTCTTTTGAAAACTCATATGTATTATTATCAGATTCAAGGTCTCCTTGAAATCACTGGTAGAGACTGGTGTGATTTTGTAATCTGGACTTTTAAAGGGCTAAAAATCGAACGAATTTATAGAGATAACTTGTGCTGGAGGCAGATGCTTCCAAAATTGAAAAGGTTCTTTTATTTCATTATGTTGCCCAGCCTTTCAGGAGCACAAGCTACACCTAATTCAGTTAAATGGAGATCAGAAAAAGACCTAACAATTCTACCAAACGGTTTGATTTCTGATTCAAATTATTATAAAGACATTGGAAAGAGGTATAACATATCATTTTTTAATGCTTTCAGTTGTGATGTGAAAGAGGTAACAAATGAAGAATTTGAAATATTATCGGGAAAATCTTGGTTATCCAATTTTTTGGTAGATATATGTTTAAATATTTTCAATTTCAATTCGAAATTCCAAATAGTTACAACTATGCTAAGTACCAGAATTTTTCTGTATGGTAATGGAGAAAAACACCCTTCAATCAATAACTTTCGCTTTGAAAATGAACTTATAGTATTTCCTATTCTTCAGAATTATTCAGATGTAGCTGACCGCCCTAAATCTCATCACTTCTGCTTAGCGATTGTGGATGTCGCAAATAAGAAATTTATTTTTTTTAATCCAATGGGGAGTACTATTAAGGAAACTAAAAAATACCTCAATAACTTTTTGCTATTTTTGGAATATTATAACAAAATTAATGAATGCAACGTAGATACATTTAATTGGGTAATTGAAGTCAAGGAACATCAACGACAAATGGATTCATATAACTGTGGGGCCTTTATTATATATTTTTTCGATAAAATTGTAAATGGGGAAAGTTTAAATAATGCTATTGATATCACTAATTATAGGAGGGGTTTGAAGGACATTATTATTCAGTCATCTGATAATATGTCTCAGAAATGTCTGTTTTGTGGAATTGAAGTTAGTGTGTCATCACCTAGAGTCAAATGTAGTAGTTGTCATAGGATCAGTCACGTGAAGTGTGTCAAGGTTTCTGACTTGAGTTCAAATTCATCTGAATACACATTTGGTATTTGTTCATTATGTTCTGAATATTAATAAATGATCACTTATGTGTGTTGAGTTACAGGTAGGTAATGCTACAAGGATCAACCCAAATAAGTTATTTAATTTTTGAAAAATTATTTATTTCGTTTTGTTTAGAAGAATATTTATTTCGTTATTTTTTGAAAAATTATTTAAGTTTTTCATTTGTTGAAGAGTACGTTTTTTATTTGTTGAAGAGTACGTATTTTATTTATTTTGTTGTTGTTTCGAATATTTATTTGTTTTTATTTATTACAGTCCAGGAACGTATTGGGATTATCTATTTATTGATTTTATTGATTTCAGTTCTAGGAGCATTAAAGAATATGTTTTTATCGTTTCATTTTTCCTCATTCTATTCATGACATTCCTATTTTATACTGCTTCTATCCTGTATATTTTTTATTCCATTTCATTTTCTTTCATCATAATCATTCTTCTTCTCTATTCTATATTTTTCATTCCATTTTATCTTTTCTCATCCTATTCATTTTTCCTTTCCTGGTGAGAGAGACCCCTATACCTCCTCGTGGTTCTTACTGGGCAACGGTAATCCTCAATGGAACTTTTCTCCATTGCAGATTAGCGGCAAAATAGGGGGTACTACTTTTTCATATTTCATACTTTGCGAGGCATTGGATCGCAGAATGACATTTATATTGGAGAAGGCGAAACACAGACAATTGCACAAATATATGTAAGATGTAATTCAATGTTCGTAAGGGGAAGTAGTTGTTTTCTGACAAATATTTCCCTCAATTTTCCACTTTGTGGGCTAGTGTAGAGATAAGGGGATTTCGACGTCGTCGAATTTATCGTTTCATTTATGCAAGAATAGGTCTGTTTGCAAACAAAATCAGTGGAGAGCGAGCGTTTTATCAACATTTCCGCTCTAGAGCGAAAATGCTGTAACAAAATGACATTTCACGGAAAACGACAACTTAGCGTTGAGATCTGAAAGCGTCAAAGGCTACTCTGGAAAGCGTTTGCAGAAAAATTATTGAACAATCGCTGCAATTTGTCACTAGGTACATTGAAAAAAAAATATATGATAAATTATCGTACTCGCGTGTTTTGTTGAACCCGGCTGCGCCTCATTCAACAAACGCTCATACTACAACGTGAAAAATAAAATAAGAAGTAAATGAAGCTAGTTGGTAGACCGATTATCCCCCTAGAAAGCAGTTTTCTGTTTTTCTCCATAAAATATTACACTGGCTTGGATCACTGATAATAAAAACACGATTGTAGCATCCGCCATGTTTGTGACGTCAATGAATAATAATTTTTGTAAACAGTACATTCTATATTTGTTTAGGTGCCTTCAGTCTTCAGTGGATCAATTTTGCTTTACGTTTTGTTATTATTTAAGCAGAAATGGAAATTTGAAACCATATTATTCGAAAAGGTCGAATTCATAACAACCTCGTCTTAATGATTATGGTAAATACAAACCTTTCAGTTTATGTTTTGTCTTATGTCAACACTGCATTGTGGTATTGAGTACTCTATTTCAATTTCCCGCGCAAACGTTTCAATGACGTCACAAGCGACGTTAGTTGCGGGCTTGATGGCCAGTTTAGCACTGTTACTAACATTGTTTTGATGAAAAAATAGAGATATGTGATACAAAAACGTGGATGTCAATGTTCTGAAAGTACATGTGCATTCTTTAGGTCGATTCGACTTCCGGCTATGGCGGAGGTCAGACAGCGACATCGTGCTGGAAGTAAAGCTGATTAGACGCCGGGGCAGGACGGATTCGTGCATAACACATATGGCGTTACTGAGCAAATTGCTTTATTGCGTAACTTGTTAAAGGAGACAGAAAGAAAAAAGACTCGTTAGGGGTTTTCATTGAATACTGGCTGCTCGAGATCACTTTAACATCTGTTCATCTCTCTCTAACATTTGTACGTTATGTGTCTTTCTCTTTTAACAAATCAAATTAGAGTTAACGTAGCAGTTTTAGGCCAATCGAAATGTTAGAATTTACGCCCAAAGTCGGAAAAGTCAGTTTTTTCAAATTCCTGTCTCCCCTACGGCGCTCCAAATTGATTTGAAAGTGCATGTGTATTCTTTGCGTTATTCCAAACATTTCTATGAAAAAATTTTTTTGGTTCGTCAAATATTAACCGAGATTTTAGCAAAAACATAAAAAATGACATCTCCTGTCAAACCTACGGCGCTCCGAATTGTTTTGAATGTGCAGGTGCATTGTTTACGTTATCCCAAACATTTTTACGAAAAAAATTTTTTGGTTCGTCAAATATTAACCGAGAAACGGCCAGATATAAAACCGTGGATAACACTTCGTGCCGCTCCAAATTGATCTGAGCTAATGAGGGCATTCTACTGATTACTAGGAACATTTCGGTGCAAAAATTTCTTTGGTTCGTCCAGTATTAACCGAGTTATTGGCCAGAGAAAGTCGGAAAATTCAGTTTTTTCAAATCCCTGTCTCCCCTACGGCGCTCCAAATTGATTTGAAAGTGCATGTGTATTCTTTGCGTTATTCCAAACATTTCTATGTAAAAATTTTTTTGGTTCGTCAAATATTAACCGAGATTTTAGCAAAAACATATAAAAAATGACAGCTCCTGTCAAACCTACGGCGCTCCGAATTGTTTTGAATGTGCAGGTGCATTGTTTACGTTATTCCAAACATTTTTACGAAAAAAATTTTTTGGTTCGTCAAATATTAACCGAGAAACGGCCAGATATAAAACCGTGGATGACACTTCGTGCCGCTCCAAATTGATCTGAGCTAATGAGGGCATTCTACTGATTACTAGGAACATTTCGGTGCAAAAATTTCTTTGGTTCGTTCAGTATTAACCGAGTTATTGGCCAGAGAAAGTCGGAAAATTAACTTTTTTCAAACTCCTGTCTCCCCTACGGCGCTCCAAATTGATTTGAAAGTGCATGTGTATTCTTTGCGTTATTCCAAACATTTCTATGAAAAAATTTTTTTGGTTCGTCAAATATTAACCGAGATTTTAGCAAAAACATATAAAAAATGACAGCTCCTGTCAAACCTACGGCGCTCCGAATTGTTTTGAATGTGCAGGTGCATTGTTTACGTTATTCCAAACATTTTTACGAAAAAAATTTTTTGGTTCGTCAAATATTAACCGAGAAACGGCCAGATATAAAACCGTGGATGACACTTCGTGCCGCTCCAAATTGATCTGAGCTAATGAGGGCATTCTACTGATTACTAGGAACATTTCGGTGCAAAAATTTCTTTGGTTCGTTCAGTATTAACCGAGTTATTGGCAAGAGAAAGTCGGAAAATTCACTTTTTTCAAACTCCTGTCTCCCCTACGGCGCTCCAAATTGATTTGAAAGTGCATGTGTATTCTTTGCGTTATTCCAAACATTTCTATGAAAAAATTTTTTTGGTTCGTCAAATATTAACCGAGATTTTAGCAAAAACATATAAAAAATGACAGCTCCTGTCAAACCTACGGCGCTCCGAATTGTTTTGAATGTGCAGGTGCATTGTTTACGTTATTCCAAACATTTTTACGAAAAAAATTTTTAGGTTCGTCAAATATTAACCGAGAAACGGCCAGATATAAAACCGTGGATGACACTTCGTGCCGCTCCAAATTGATCTGAGCTAATGAGGGCATTCTACTGATTACTAGGAACATTTCGGTGCAAAAATTTCTTTGGTTCGTCCAGTATTAACCGAGTTATTGGCCAGAGAAAGTCGGAAAATTCAGTTTTTTCAAACTCCTGTCTCCCCTACGGCGCTCCAAATTGATTTGAAAGTGCATGTGTATTCTTTGCGTTATTCCAAACATTTCTATGAAACAATTTTTTTGGTTCGTCAAATATTAACCGAGATATTAGCAAAAACATATAAAAAATGACAGCTCCTGTCTCCCCTACGGCGCTCCAAATTGTGCACTCTATAGATTACCAGGATCATTTTGGCGTTGAAACTTTTTTGGTTCGTATAGTATTAACAGAGTTATTGGCTAAAAAAAATGCTGTCTCCTGAAAGGCGCTCCAAATTGATTTCACCCTGTATGTGCATCCTATGGATTACCAGGTTCATCCCTGTGTAAAGATGAAAAATAATATCATCTATGATATCATTATAAATATTCTAGTGCAAAACCATTATAGATCACTCATAAGCAACAAAAATCACATTTGTTATAGTACATGTATGAATCAGGTTCAAAAGATATTCATCAATAAGTTTTTTCTACCAAAAATAGTTACAAATAAGCATTTAATTCACGGCTAGGAAATTCGGAAACTTGGCAACGCCGCACGCAAAATCTCCCGAGTCGTAAAAAGTGTGGCTAGAAAACCGTGGGTAACTTCACATCAATGAACACGCAAGGCTTCGCCGTTAACCTCAATTTCCTATCAGGATATATTTTTCAATCTTGTAGCGAAAAATGCTTTCAATTCGGTTGAAAAGTGATGAAGAAGGTGGAACAGAATGTGTATATTGAGCTGATATAAAGAAGGAGGAATTTCGAGCGGAATTGTCTGGAAAACAAACATAAGCGTCAACCCCGCTTTCCTGTCTTTGGGGGGCTGTATCTCCGAAACTAGTTGAGACCGCCAAAATTTTCATAAGAATTTTTTGTTCAGGAGACCGAAATACGAAAGGTAAAAAGAAATTTTTCAAAAAACAGGTGGCGCCCGATAAATAGAATTTTACCAAAAAATTTGTTTTCAAGTATTAATACCTACTTCGAAATACTTCTACTGCTATGATACTTCAGTGAACCAAAATTTAAGATTTTGACATTCATCAATCTGATTAGACGATTATCTGATTTATTTTTTGGTAGGAATAAGATTTTCCTTGACTCAATCAGCATCAGGAATGACAAAATTACAATAATTTGTTCAACTAAAACTTCACTTCAAATAACTGACTCAGACAATTTTCACCTCAGCGAACAATTAAGGTAAGTACCACTATTCATGGAAGCTTGCAAGGTTTTCAAAATGATCAATTAACTATGGACTTTCATTTCAAACTTTACATTTGAAATTCAAAATTCAACAAGGGTTGAAAAAGAAAATAGAGTTTGTTCCAATTATAGATAAATAATGAATTATACACTTACTCAAAGTCTCTTCGTCGATTTCCATTTTAAAATACCTAGGTATCTTCTTTATGTTACTCTCCTATTTATTAGCAACCTACATAAATTCCCTTGTTTTTTCAATCACTGACATCACAGCCACAGCACAGATCACTCATTGACGTAATATAACATGGACTGGGTGTCGCTTAACCCTCAAATACAAGTTCTTGCGGCCCGAACGGGTCCATATATTGCATCATAATATACCATATCATAACGCTACATGGTAGAAATCGTAATGCGTCATAATGGTATAATATCAGAATCGTACTTTATAGAAATCGTATTTTATAGAAACGTATACTATCATTACGTACATTATCAGAACGTACTTCGTCATAACGTATTTTATCATAACATATTTTATCATAACGTATTCGATAGAAACGTGACAAAATCATATACGTAATATATCATAACGGGACACCATCAGAATCGTACAGGATAGAAATCGTACACCATAGAATTCGTAAAATATCATAACGGATTCTATCAGAATCGTAATCTATCATAATTTGGATGCGCGCGCATTCAAAATTTAATATATGGGCTGACGTTAGAATCTTAATAATTTTGGCCACGTGCAATGAAAATAGTCTAATTCAAAGGGGCTAAGCCGTCCTCGATCTCGATTCATTTTGGAATCTCTCAAGCGGTTATTGCTTTCTCTGTTTATTTACACCAGAAATAAATACCGCACCGCTGTCAAAGACTCGATACTTTTTATGTCATCATTTATGAACCAAATCTCTATAAAGATATAAAAAAGTAATGCTAAATGCTAACAAATTTAAAATCAATAAAAAATATCGGTGGGACGTAATTCTTCAAGAAACACATGATTCGTAAGTATCTGCACGAGGTTAACAAATAAAAATTCATTTGAGTTGAACGTGTCAAATTATTCTCCAAAAATAAATTCAAGTATGTTGATTGTGTTAATCAATTAGCACCATAGCAAGTAAAATTCAGCATGAGTTTCTCTGATTCCTTTTACCTTTCAATACAAGAGTTTTAAATAATTCAAAATATATTTTTTGCAGGTTAATGACAATGACAATGATAATCAACAAGGATCCACGTCTGAAATCGGATGGTGTTCATTTCCTGAATCCTGAAGATACAATTCCAATATTGAAATGGCGAGCACCAAGTGAAACAATGAGAAAAAGGGGTGACATTTTGCAAGTGTTGTTCATAACGAAGACTTTCGAGAACAAGGTTTTAACGATGAACGAGAACGTTTCCTACTTTATTCACCAAACTCAAAGACCTGTTCATACAGCTGCAGTTTCGAAAGAATGTATCATCTTTGATTGAGAAGATTGCTCCAAATTATTGTTGAATACTATTCGTGAGCAGGAAAATAGCAAAATCAATACTCCTGACCGCTCTGGATTGAATGATTCCGTACAGTCCATCTTGTCTTGTGTTTCTAGAACTTTTGTTGGAAAAATCCTCACTTTTTTACGTTGTAGTACATGTACAAGAGGTGGCAAAAACGTTTGTGACTTTCTGGAACTTCAAGTGGCGTTTCCCAATAAGACTGATAACCAATCCTTGCAAAGCTTCTCAAGAAAGAACTTTTAACAGGTGATCATCAACTGTATTGCCAAATATGTGCCAAACTGACTTAACCGTTATAAGACAACAAGTATAGCTGAGGAACCAGTCAATCTAATAATAACACTGATGCCCTTCAAACATGATTCAATCTCTGGAGGAAGTACCAAACTATCACGAAGATTCAAAATAGATGAACACTTCAATGTATCAGACCACCATTGTAATCTTCATGCAGTCATTGTTCCCTGTGGTTCTGGCTTCTGGCATTGAATCTGGCCATTATTACTCATTGGTCAAAAACGAAACGGACTGGTTTAAGTTTAACGATAGTTGTGTCACTAAATATTCTGGCGAAATCTTGGATTTATTGAAGCCTCAGGAGACACCCTACATATTATTCTATGAAAGAGAGGACATTGGCAGATCAAGATTTTCAGGTGATGTGGTGCTGCAGGTTTTTCTGGGTTTTCCTGCAGCCGAAAAAGAAAATGTGCCACTAGAATCAATCAAGTCGCCCCGGATCGCCAATTAATTTTTGTTGTTGTTTCATAATTTGTATTACTTTTTTTCTCAATAAAAACACTTTTATAAAAAATGTACTCGAAGTGTCTGTACAAATGTTCAGTAGGTTTTTGACTGATATTTGCTTACTGATTATAATAAACGGCACATGAAGAAAGAAAAACTCAAGATTTCAATGCTTCATGACAGATTTTGTTTCAAGGAGTATTGCATTGAACTTATTCACTAATAGGATCTTGCACCAATCATATGGAAAAATGGCTTTTGGCAGAGTTGTAGATCTATAGAATAGCTCAATGACTTGACTTTTCTAAAATTCTGAGTCGCCAAAAAAAACGGATTCAATGTGCTCTTCCACACTCTATAGGTATAGTATTCCATTTTTTTAAATTGTTTCAAAAAAAGTGTGCTGTTGAAATATAAGTACTTTTCTATATAGTATACCAGATATTCATATTATCAAATATCAGAGTCAGACAAATTGACATTTTCTATGATGACTTTTTTTGTACTCAAAATATTTCAGACATTTTCACATTAAATGAACATACTTTTAGCTCACAGATCTCCTGGATTTCTGTGATTCAGATATTGGTATTCCAATTGAGATCCTTTTTTTTTTTTATATGTTATTTTTTCTGGCAACAATTTTTTTTGTTAATGGTCAAGTTGTGAAGTTACACTGGACTAGGCCTCTTTGTGAATATTTGTTTTTTTATCAATATAATATTTTCCAGAATGATTAACAGAATGTGATTTATCAAATTCTACACTCTGTAGTATCAAAAATATCTAACCCACAGGTATGTTGTGTATCTGAATGTTCATTCGAGTTCTTTAATGTATATGCCGTTCCTACATAGACTTTTTTGAAACTGTTTCATAAACATTCTGTAATTATTGAGGTGAATAAAAATCCCATCTTATCAGAAACACTAATTTAGCTAAAAGACACATCCCAATCTGAGTAGTGTAGGGATCTTTTTGATTAAATAAATGTTATTTGAATACCTGCAAATTATGCTTTAATCCGAGTCGAAGAACGAATTTTTGTTCTTTTAGGAAAAGTCTGACGTCTATTTCAAAAATTTTTTTTATTCATCAACAACAATCTTTTTTTTAACATATCAACCTAGATTTTCATTACAATTGTCAACAAAAAAATACAGGGTGTAAATAAAATATAAGAAGTGAACCATAACAATAAATATTGGTCGAATGCGCCTTACCGAAGCAGGAACCTATGACCACCCAAAGTAGAGAGATAGGAGATTACATAAATATATTTCCACTAATGAATTTTGTTGGTGATAGGTAACTACATTTCACTATATATCTTGTACAATTATGATTAGTATATTTTCATTCAGCCTCAGTAAAAAATGAGACTACTGAAATAACTTAGTTGTACCGTTTGTTTAAAGACTTCAAACAAAACTTCTAAGTCTCAGAACACCAAACAGATAACACTGGTCAACATTGTTTTTGTCACATAAACCTTGTGAAGTTTTTTGTTGGTGTCATAAATATATAATAATTTTTTCAATCACATATCCAGTTTTTTGTGACAGCCATATATTCATTTCTGACCTTAATATACTTATATTTGTTTAAATAAAGTCATGTAGGCGGCTGTATAACTATTGCATCAACTAACATACATTTTATTTTCGTTAGGTACATATGCTATTAAGCCACCAAAGGGTTCTAATAACCCCGACCGTTTTTGTTACGTATATATGTGTGGAGAATTAACTTTTACATCTCAGCGTCGAAATTTCCCCCCATTAATTGAACAGTGCTATTTAGACAATTTTGGATTTCCTGAGCAGCATCAAGATAAATCCTCTGGTCCCACATAATGATGTGTGTTTTGTTCCAATCTGCTCGGTCATAAAGAGTGCACTTGCATTTTGTTAAAGGGAAATGAAGATATTCCTACTTGTTCATTGAGTATAAATCAATGTTGAAAGCCTCTTCTGAAATGGGAAGTTGGACTGGGAAGAATCAATTTGAAGTAGGTTGTGTCAAAATCGACGTAGTATGGCATCTGATTAGTCATACCAGTGTTACATTTTGACACTACTCACCGAAAAAATTCAATCTCTTAAAAATTTCAAGAAGGCTTGGAAGGAGGCAGACTAGCTTCCGAAACGTCGCCTAGGGGCATTTTTTGATATATTTTTTTGTTTAATTTCCAAATTCATAAAAAATACGATACGTAACATATTTATATAATAAGAATTTGAAACTTTCTTTTCCAGGGGACAGAAAACAAAAAAAAAACCAGGATGCAATGTGTTAAACTTGTTAAAAAAACAAGTACGATCGAGGAATAACGACCTTTCATTTTTTCAGATTTTAAATTAATTTAATAATTTCAAGAATCCTTGCTCCTTATAGAACAAATTTCTATTGAAGATCATCTGAAGATATTACTAGCAATTTGAACTATAGCAAAATATTCCGAATACATTTTTTGTAATTTTTTTAATCGTATAATAGAAAAAAAAATTGAACCTGGAACAGCATGATTCAAACAGCTGGAATCTTTCAGAAAAAACGTATTGGAAATATCATGTGTCTTTGATAGACCTATAGTGCAGAAAAGGACAAATTATTCCTATCTTTTGAAGGGAATTTAATTTCCCGAATGAGAAGGAGGTATAATTTGCCTTATATTTGCTGAGATACACAAAATACCTTTTTAGGGCCACCAAATAATATAATCTATGATGATTTCGATCTCAATTTTTCAATATCTTATAATCTAAGATATTAATTTGCAATGTGACAATATTGCAAATATTTTAAACATCAATATTTGACAGCGTTTAATATTCTACTTTCTTGTTTTTATTTTTTAATCTCGAATGTGTATTTTATTAAAAAAAAAACTTTCCATCGTTTCCGCGGAAAATTTTCAATGTCAATACTCGTTTTATGGCGTTTTTAATCACCCTGAAAATTCAAAATCGGTTTGGACACCGCATTCTACACCTTTAACTACTCCTCTTTATGCATGCTTTGGCCCAGACAGACCAAATATGTGCAATTGAAGACAATTCATTACCTGACTACAGCACTAGGGATGATGAAAAAGGAAAAATAGTACCCTCAAAATCTTTGCCTACTTTTAGCAAAAGAGCAAGTGCTCTGAAAAATGAAATATCTGGATTGCTTGCTTATGATTTCAGCTTTAATAAACAGAAGGCAGTAGAAAAACCCATAGAACGTCAATGTGTACTTCAAGATCCTGAAACGCCAACCTCCACCACTAGATCAGCAAGCTCTGATGCTGGAATCAGTGAAAGAGATGAAAATATGCTTGTTAATGATACTGATGTAGTGATGGAAAAATTATCCATACTGGAATTCAAAGTGGATGAGATATCCAAAGACTTGAAGGAATGTAAGTATTTAAACGATGATGACTAAACTACCACACTAGTTTTTAATTTGAACAATCTGTCTAAAAAAAGGCATATCAAGTACTATATGATTTCCGGTTTCAGGTAAAGAAAAAATAGTGGAAAAGTGCGCTGATATTTCTGAGCGTCTTGACAATCTTGACAGTATATTGAAGAAAACGGAGTCATCTTTGACTGTTACTGAGAATGAGTTGCACATATTCCCAATTGACATGGTATCTGCCTTAGAAAAGTTGGAGAAAGAGCTGGAGAGTGAGTCCTATAAACAAAATGTTTTTACCTGACCAGATGTATTGGATCTGCAATGCCATATAAAACAGCTTGTTACAAGTTGGCAGGTATCATTTTCACAAAACAACTTCTTACTAAATACTCATTGACAGGTATGAGTAGGAGTCTGGAGAAAAACACATTCAACAGGATGACTAAGATTTTGGTTATAATTTATAATGTAATTTTCAAATCTGACTATTCCTTCACATACCCAGGAAGGGATAGTTTCTTTCGTGATTGTATACTAAAACACAGTTACACACACACCTCAATTCAAATCAAAAAGATAAGACTGATAGAAAACGAAGAAAAATCACAAGGTATTGAAGAAAGTACCAATTCTATGGATGAAATTAACCAAGTAGCATATGATGGGGTTTTTACTGTGGGGAAGAATAAGGAGCTTTTAGGAGGATGACCTACATTGATGCGAGAATAATTTCTTGATTTTACTGATAGTAGTTTTTATTTGATTTCTTAGTCAACATTTAGTCAGGTGAATTCGAGGGTGAATTTTTGTATTAGTGTATAGGTTTATAAGAATTAAATAAGGTAGTTGTTAGTGTGGAATATTTTTTTGCTAACATACATTTTCTGCTACAGTTCATATGAACTGTGGTTAGAGAGGACTAGGTTTCAATAAAAAAATAAACAAACAAAATAAAAACGTCTTTTTTATTTATAAAAATATGTTCCTCAGGTGGGTAATGGGTAGATACACAATTTCTTAATGTAATTTCAAAGTTAAGGCAGAAGTAACGAAAGAGCTACTCACAGGTCAACAATTTTTATTCATTAAATATATGAAAAGTATGAACAAGTGGTAATTGAAACTTTGTCTCCTCTGATTTTCGAACTTGTTTTATCACTACGATCACATAGAAACATATTGTAAGCGTCTAAGTTGATTTCACCATCAGGAATGTCACAATCTAGACAACTTTCTATCAGGATGATTATATCATAGATATATAAGCTTCTGCTTTGAATAACTCCTCAAGTTTAGTTTCCAAACCTCCAATATTGTAACCATAAATCTAGAGTGGGGTGTACTCCTGTTTTCCTGTTTACCATTTTAGTTTACTTTTCTCGGTTGACCATTGTATTAGATTAGGTTCACCATTTAAGATTTTTGTTTTCAGTCCATCCTTCATCCTCTTGAAGTGTTCAATTTGCATCTTTGTTCTGTCAGTGCTTATCCGGTAAGGTGCTGATTTGAGTTTGTTCGAAAGTCTCAATGCTTGTTTTTTTCTCTAAGCCATCAAATGTGACGTTTGTGGAACATGTTTTGGCACTGGATCTATTGAAACCCATAATGTGATTCTTGCAATATTCTCGTCATTTATCTCGACAGAGTAAATTGAGAATCTCCTTGTTTTTGGATAGATCAAATTTATATGTATCTTCTGGATTAACTGATATGGATTCTTCTAAACTATACATCATTCAGTTATTTATCCTGCTATTGAGCTGTCCTATTTCTTGTAGGATAAACTGTGTTCACTATACCTTGTTTTTGTTGTTGCTTGTTCAGCTCTTCTTTGACCTCGTTTAACTAGCTTCGAATAATTACTATTTCATGTTGTAAGTCTTCGTTGATTTTCAATTGTTGATCATGTGTCTATTCGTTATTATTTTCCATGTTTTCCAGTTTTTTTCATGATATTTTCTAGTTCTGTCAAAACATCTTCGGTGTAAATCTGGACGGTCGTTGGGATATTAGTCACATCCAACTCGCTCATCACTTTAACACTAGTTGCAATTTCATATTTTGCCACCTGCTTTTTTTCAATTCATCTTCATACAATTTGATATCTTCATGAATTAAGCCCACACAAGCAATGTGAAACCATATTGTACAGATATTACATCTAATACCACAAGTTTTTTGCAGCGATTTAATGCACACCCCACACTTGTCAGCCCTTATATCTTCTTATTGAAAACAAGTCTTACGATGTTTCCATTGCCAGCATCTACAGTTGTCTTTTGATGACAATTGATGATTATTATCAAATATTACGATTTTCAATTATTTGCCAAGTATGCAATTTTCTGTTTCCGTAAATTCCAGTTGGTATATTTCTCGTTTAGGTTGTTTTTACTGAGTATACACTCCATTGTTAACTTTTTATAGTCCAGATGTATTTAGGTGTTACTACATGTTTTTGTTGAAATACGGAGTCTTTCTCTATATTACTTGGACCTGAAAAAAAATACTTATAGAAACCAAACTAAAACTTGTAACAGGATACATATGGAATCTTAGGTCATCATAATAGTTCATATACCTAATTTCGCGACTCTGGAGTGAAAGTAAACAATTGTTCGCATCAGGAGCAAAGAATCATCAAGGTGATAATTCTGGCAATATCAGTTTTTCCTCGCACAGATTTATGTAGAGAAGTAGGTAATCACCAGCCATTCAATCTTTTTAACACTTGATTTAACATCGCTGTCTTATTTTAGTGCATAAACTTTTTCAACAATTAAATAGATTGAATAATAACAATGAATGAAACAGACACATAACAGTGCAGTGCCCGCTTGACTGGCAACAGTGTCATGTCAATATAGGAATCAGGGTAGGCAACATTTTTTTGAATATTGAAGAATACAAAATATAAAAATTAGCTACAATAGGTGAAAAATAATGTTATTATTCAATTTTTCAAATATATTTAAGATCATAGATCTCTCCTGGATTCCTAAATGACAGCGGATATCCCATTACCATATATTTTTATTAATATTGTAAGCAAGCCCATGTACTATTAGATTATGATAGAGTACGTTCTGATACTTTACGATTATGACGCAATACGTTTTGATTTTTTACGATTATGATAAAATACGTTTCTGATTTTGTACCATTATGATGAGTTACGAATTCTATGAAGTACGGTTATGATATTTTGATGTTCTGATATTGTAGCGATATGATAAGGTACGATATGACGAAATACGTTCTGAATATGTCCATTATGATACATTACGTTATGAAAGTGTAGCGTTCTGTTACTGTACGTTTCTATTTTGTACTATATGATAAATTACGATTTCTATTATGTAGCGTTATGATAGCGTAAATTTCTTCGTTTTACGATTTCTATTTTGTACATTATGACGAAATAGGTGACCCCGGCCCGAACCAACTAAGGGCATCTGCGTCATAGTCGTCATCGTCATAATGTGTTACGTCATCAGTAATATGTGTTGCATACTTAGATTCCGTAGGTAATCAGTTCTTTTCTGGTATCCTATTGATTCTTAAATATTTACTAGATTATTGAAAAATATTCAAGAATGGGACCAAATGAAATTATGGTGCATATTGAAAATTTTCAATAGTCAATATTTTCGGGTATTGAATAATATATTTCAATAAACCACTAGGTACCTACAAGAAATTTCAGAAATATCAGTGGTGCCTCATTATTTTCTTCTATAACAGTTATTTTCAATAACCAATATTTAGTGTTATTCAAGATTCACTAGAATAGCATATGATTCGTATAAGTATTCCTTGTTCCTCATATATAGATTTTTATCGATATTGGTCATTTTTTCACGACCTTCACTGTAATGAAATGTTCGATTCATATAGTTTTCAGTATGTGATTTGAAAATATTTTTTTTATTTTTTTATTATAAATATATCATCCATTGAAAAATTCATTCAATGACCATAGCAATTTTCCATTCACTTCAACGGAAGCAATAGATTATTCAAAAATTGGCATTGAAAAAATTTGGACATCATTGTTGTCTTAGGTATAAGATTTGACATTCCTTCAAGAAGTATTATATCTCACATTGAGAATAAATGGGTGAAAAGGGCTTCAAAAAATCGCAAACACAAATCAACAGATCAACAACTCCCTCACTGTAAAACGGATTTTTGGCTATGCAAATATGCAACAAGTGATACATTGTGACGTCACTCGTAAGTGGTGACGCAGTTGCCCTTAGTTTAATATGTTCATGCCGTTTTAGGCGTGGGGATCAATCCTCTCACTCTAATGCCCAGTCCATACTATTAGATCAATGAGATCACTAGATCACTGACATTTAAACCACAGTAAAGGATAACCCCATACCCCATAAAACCGAAGATAAACAAAAAAAGTGCAAAGAAATTGTCACAGAACACATAAACATATATGTTTTATGTGGCTGATTACTGATTGTCTCTGGTCTCTTGGTGTCTTTGTGGTAAAAGATTTGTTGCGTTGTCACAGGTCACAGCCCACAGCATACCCACGGATAATAGAGTATACGGTCGTTCAATGCCACGTCATTGACTTGTACATGTCACTGGGTAACCAATCAGAAAACATGATTTGAGCAGGGCTGAAGTTTAAAAATGACACCGGCTGACAATCATGTTTTCTGATTGGTTACCCAGTGACATGTACAAGTCAATGACGTGGCATTGAACGACCGTATACTCTATTATCCGTGCAGCATACCTGCGTTACGTTGTGTATAGGCGATTCATGCTAAGGAATACGCCCTCTACCGTGTACAAACATAACGCATGGGCCATAGAATCGTTTGTTTACATTATTCGCCATATGATTGAACGATCAAACGAACTTACCTGTGAAGTTCGATCGTAATTATATGAGGCTCCTCGTCCGAACAGATCACTGATAGTAGAGCTACTCTATGCCTATGCCACAAGGTTCAAAGATATAATAAGAAGAAGAACATGTCATCTGTCCCCACACACCACCCTCCCGCGGGCATGGCCCAGCTCTTCAGGTTGACTGACAGTCATTCGATATCTGAAGTCAAGCAACGCCGAGCGCGGTTAGTACTTGGATGGGTGACCATACAGGGAAATACCGTGTCGAAAGCCCGTACAGCTGCAGCGAAGTAGCATATCATAGCTCGCAGACAATATATCAATGAGCACAAGATATATTGAGGATATGCCGTCCTACGGAGGGGACGTAAAGCCGTCGGTCCCGAGTCCATGGATGTTGGGCTCGTTAAAGATCCCTACCTCTGGTTGGAATACCAGAGGGTTCGGCAAAATTTCCGGTTGGGGGAAGTGTGCTCACCGGCGTCGGTGATTGGCCTTGGTAGCGGAAATAGGCCGACGTTAAATAAAGAATTGAAAAAGAAAAAAAAAAAACCACCCTCCCGCGGTGTCATACGTCATTAAGTTCAAAGTCAAAAAAGAGAGTAATAGGGATTAAGTCGGAACTTAATCTGGGTGGGTGGGAAGTGATCTGTTCGGACGAGGAGCCTCATATAATTACGATCGAACTTCACAGGTAAGTTCGTTTGATCGTTCAATTATATTTCAGCTCCTCGTCCTCCAGATCGCTGGTAGATGTTGAAAGTAGACACTCTTTTTTGTGTCCCTTTCACTAGTGTACACACACACACTTGTATGTACACTTGTGAGCTACTATCTTAATCCTTCAAGAAAATTCATCTCACCTCTGGGTTTAATGTTTTTAATTAGAATGATGAATAATAAATTCTTATACAAGGCCCGAATGGGTATTGTAAATGGAAAAAATAGAGATTCTGTGCAGGTTTTCATCCACTTTCTCCGCCCAATATAGTGTTGGCAAACTCCAAGGATCTGTTTTCCAGTGGCGCGTTATAGAATCTGGCAAAAGTTGATGAATTCTTACTCCACCCTGCCGTTTTTCGTATGTTTTCAAGAAGAACTCCATTTCTAAATGCCGCTGAGGAGGCTGCATGTCTTGTGGAATAACCTCCAAACACTTTTACGTTCACCCCTGCCTCGTTGAGAGTCTTTTTGATCCATTTGCTGACGGTTTGTGTGGAGACCGTCACATGTGGTCTTCTTATAGAAAGAAAAAGGTAGTTTTGTACATCCTTCCTGAAGGTAGCCGTTCGCTCTATGTAAGTCAACAAGGTTGAAGCCACACAAACATTGGGATTGCTTGTAAAGAATGGAATGTGCAGGCATGGTTGTGTGCTTTTCACTGAACTGCTTTTTACCTGATCCGATATTAGTATCTGGATTTCATTGGGAGATATAATTATATTTTCAACTTTGATTAGTGTCAGAGTCTGCATGCGGTGTGCTGTTATCAAGGCAAGAAGTGTTATTAGCTTACGTGTTAATCTGTCTAGAGAAATCTCTGAATTAGGATACCATTCTGCCAAGTATTTGATAACTACTTGTGGATCCCAAATATAGCTGTATCTCCTGGCTGGCGGTCTCAGTCTTGAAATACCCTTCATGAAACGACAAACCTCCTTATTCTTCCCCACTTCTCCTGGTAGGATGAGTGAAAGTGCTGCCCTGTATGTGTTGAAGGTGCCATACTTAACCTTCTTTTCATCAAATTGTTGTAGGAATTCAATCACTTCTGAAATATTTGCTCTCAAATAATCTACTCCATTGGTATTGCAATATGTCCACCATGTCTTAAAAACTGTCTCGTATTGTTTCAGGGTTGCCTTTGATAGTGATTCTAGGATGGTTGTAATTCCACTGGGAGGTACATTCTTGTTTAAAAAAGCTTTCCGCATAATTTCCCGGCCACCAGGGAAGTCCCGTGTGGTAGTTGATTGGTCTGCCTAGAAGGAGAAATGAACAGATCGTTAGTTGCTCTGAACTTCAATGGTTTTTCTAGTAATAGTCTGTTGAAAAGTGGGTACCATGGTTGGCACTCCCAGTTTGTGTTGATGTTCGTTGCAAACAAATCGATTGTAGGATTTCCAAACTTATTTTGAATTTCTAGAAAGTACTTTGAATTTATTTCCCATTCTGTTTCTGTAGGACTAGTACGTGATTCTTGGTCAGCCAAAAAATTGTCTTTTCCCCTTATGTAGGCTGCATATAACCAGATATCTTTTCTTTCACACCACTGCCAAATTTCTTTTGCAAGTTTGTTTAGTGAAGGAAATCGTACGCTACCCATCCTATTCACGTAAGACAACGCAGTGGTATTGTCTACCCTTACTAAGATATTACAAGAATTGTGATTCCTAGCAAAGCATCGGAGACCATAGTAAACACACAGAAGCTCTAAGTAATTTATGTGCTTTTCTTTCTCTTCAGTTGACCAGAAACCATGTGTTCTTTTGCCATTACAGTATACACCCCAACCTGACAAACTAGCATCTGTGAAAATTTCAAGTGGAAAGGTGTCCTGTCTTATGTTATTAAAAGACACTTTGATATTTGTCTTCCACCAGGTTAGTTCCTTCGAAATGTCTGCTGGGATGACCATTGTCTGATTGTAATCTTGATTGTTACTGCATAGAGCTAGATACTTAGCTCTCTCCAACTCTTTTGTGTACAGCCAACCATATTTTATGCCAGGACAAGCAGAGATTAGGAGGCCAACCAACCTGGCGAATGATCTTATTTTGCATGTTTGTTTTGTTTCCATTTTTCTGATTTCACCCATGATTTTTTCTCGTTTGTCGCTGGGCAATTCTATGGTCATGTTAACTCTGTCAAGTATAAACCCCAAAAACTTACATCTTGTGTTGGGTTCTAAAATACTCTTTTTGTAATTTATTGTGAAACCCAATGACTCAATTAGAGTAATGGCTTGTTGTGTGTTTTTTGAACATTCTACTAGGCTGTTGCCAAATATGAGAAGATCATCCAAATATATAACACAGGGTACAAGTCTTTTGCGTAAGTAGCCAACTATTGGTTTTGTCAGTTTAGTGAATAAATAAGGTGCTATAGAAATGCCAAACGGGACGGATGTAAATTCGTATAAAATTTCGTTAAACATAAACCTCAAATATTTTTTGTGATTATTGTATATTGCAACTGAGAAATAAGCATTTTTGAGATCTATTGTTGTCATGTAGTGACCTTTTTGCACCATCTTGACAGCTGTTCTTATGTCCTCTAACTTGAAATGATTGACTCTGACATAAGTATTGAGAGATTTCAAGTTCAAAATAAATCTCTTTTTACCATTAGGTTTGTCCACTAGAAAATAAGGTGACAAATATTGTTCCACTTCTACCTGACATTTTTCAACTACTCCCATTTCTAACAGTTCCTTAATAGCTGAAGCAATCTGTTCGAAATGATTTACTGAATACTTGGGCACTGAAGGAATTGTTTTTTGTGTTGGCTTCTCTGTGAATGGAATTTTCAGACCCCTGACCCATTCTAGAACAGTTTCGTTGTCTGTAATTGCTTGCCAGGCTTCTAAGAAAGACTGAATCTTATTCATTGATTTATTACTTACTTTTGTTGTAGTCTTTAGTGCTGGTTCCTCCTGTCCTGTCTTCGAGGGTATTGCCCTTTGTGTCCTGCAGATTGCCTCCAATACTGGGACGGGCCCTTCCTGTTTAAAGGATTATTTTGGGAAGCACGATAACCTTGTTTTAATGGTGTCTGTGCTGGTCTTGAAGGTCTTTTGAAATTAGGATCTGGAATTTTTGCCTTTGGTATTGGAATAGGAGCTTTTATGTCCTTACAGGTGTGTTCAAGAGTTTTCTGTGTCTTACACTTCTCTGCGAACTCATGACCGAAAAGGTATTCATCTATAACCATAGGTTCTGCAGCACTCTTTGCGAATTTACTTAGATTTGGCCAGATTTGAGAACGTCTAGTTTTGGACATTGCAAAATGCAAATCTGTCAATATCCTTCCTGTGTCACTGAGGACAGGTAACAAGGATCTTGATAATTCTTTATTACAAAGTACTGTATTAAGAGCTACTCCCAGTGCTGACAAACCTGAACCTAATTGTTCCTGTAGTTGGGCCCTAACCATGTCTCTTCTTACTAAAGAAGAATCCACCACATGTTTTATCTCTAAGTTGAGCTTTGGAGCTTTCAAACCTGTGCAGTTTGAGGGTATGGGATATTTTTTAACCAGCTCATCTATAACCTCCTTCTGTAGACCATTAGTAATTGCGAACGACCATCTAGAAGCTAAGTCGTTATGCAACTGAAAAGAAATACCATTATTTACATTAGGATCTTCCCCTAAACATTGTAGGGCCTCCTCATCAAGCTTTTCCTCATTATGAATGGTCAATATTTGGTCGTTATTTAATTCTGAACTGGTTCGAGGTGGAGTATTTTCCTTATTACTTTCTGGACTACCCCCTTCTGAAAATGTCTCTCGACTTGAGTATGGAGGACCATGGTGTGAATTACGCGCCGAGTCACTCGTACTGCGGCTATGAGATGTACGAGTTGAACCAATGCTGTGTCTAGAGGAACTACCAGCTCGTTCAACCGTTCCGGCTCGGCCCGTTCTGCGCGCCGAGTCACTAGGACTACGGTCACGAGATGTACACGGAACCGACCAATCACCCTCACTAGAGGATCCTCGGTCAAAGGATCTGGATCGAGAATTTTGTCGATCCGAGTCAGTCTTACTGTCACGAATTCTTCTCGTATCTTGTTGCCTTCGAACCGAGACACCTTGGCTATCTTCACGATACTTTCTGTGATGAACACGTTTTGGTTTTTTGAGCGAGCGTTCTAATCTTTCTAGTCTTCGCTCAATGGAATTTCCTGAAGGCGTTCGTGAACGCTTTCGTTTGCTGTGTTTTCCCATGCTAAAAAGGTAAAAAAACCTACAAATTGTAAGGGATTAAAATAG
>JAVJAQ010002654.1:0-187844 GCA_032362365.1 Zygogramma bicolorata | reverse complement strand
AAAAGAGGCTAGTCAAAAATTTCAATAATATTAAAAAATCAGACAAATCATACCAAGCCACTCACGCCAATCAAATCAATCATTCGAGACATAAAATCATCACTGAAATTCGGGAAACTACCAGAAAAACGAACCATACATACATTTCACTCGAAAAAAATACAACCACACAAATCATACTGAAAATGACCAAAATGAGAAATTAGAATCGCACATTTCACACACACTAAAAACAACTGTTCATGTGGTTATCACAAAATTTCAGTAGAAGACTTCATATACTTGACGAAATTTCACGAGAGTACTTCATTAAGATTCATTATGAAGAATGAATCTTCGAAATCGAAGCGAGGCGACCTCCACCATGTCGGGAAGTAAATTAGGACTTTTGGTCCTTCCACCATGTCGGGAAGTAAGGTAGGAATTTAGTCCTTCCTTGGGGTTTGAGTAGCTCAGATGCTCTTTGTGATAACCAGGATGAAATCAGTTGGTGAAAACACAAATATAAACTTTAATCATTACACATTCACTCAAATCGACAATCATTCATTATAAAAACTATACTTACAAAATAAAAACCCAACAACACTGAATTTACTTGCCCTATCGGGCAGAATCGTATTACTGACTACATCTGACGCTGTTTTCAATCAGGGACTTGTTTCCAATTCCCCGACCAAAGGTTTATTTATCAATCTTCCCGAATCAGAGCCACGACACTTCTTTCATAACACATTCGATTTACTGAGTGTGATATTTGCCAAAACATTTAGACGTGCCTCAAACCATTGTCAACGAATGCTTATATGTACGTCAATGTCGCGACCTGATTCATAAAAGGTTTTCTATTAAGGCCTTCTTTACGACAATATATATATATATATATATATAGGACCAGTGAACTGTGACCATAATGGCAGAATTCCTGTGACTTGCAACGGACCAGTAGAAATAGGAGACACTGGCCATCATCAGGGCGAAAATTCATATGCCCAGTACAACTGTAACGGTTCAATAATGGGCTACTGAAGGCAAAACTTCGGCAATCGTTAATGGACCTATATTTTGATTCAACAGGCCCATCACTGGGTCTGAAAAATGCCAACCAAAATTTTTTGCTGGGATATGTTTGATAGCACTATTTCCGGCAAGTTTTATGGATCAACACTGAAATGGAAATGGGAAAAGAAGAACAAGGAGCAATGGGCCAGAACTTCCTATTCCCCACCGGGGGACAAAGCCCTACAAATACAGGATCCGATGCCGAGGATACCGAAGAATCGTTCGCTTCTACGTTAGAGCCCAGAGTGAGTTGGGTATATAAATTGAAGAAACCAGAGCTGATACAGGAAGCTGAGAATTCACGGATACGCACCAGTGGGACCGTCGCAGAACTGCGACGCCGAATAGTTTGGTTTTTGAGATAACTCCCATCCAGACTAGACAATGTAGAGCCAATCATAAGAGTCGACCCCCCACCACCCCCTTCAAATACTGGAGCTATTCCCAAAAACTTCTACAGCCAGGAGGTGAATCCACAGAGGAATTTTCCCGTTACGACTAATCATCAGGTGCCTCCCCCAAGACCGAATGACTTCTTCCCGACCTATGTACCGTCAGCTCCGAGGCTGAACGCCATCCCACAGGATAGACAGGGTTCCATAAGGCGGGATCCAACCAAGGCTCAACTTCAACCAACGTTGCTCATGTTGCTGAGCCTCGTCCTGTTTTGCAACCATTAAAAATATACCGCTGGAATGTCCATTTCAATGGAGAAGGAGATCCGGTTGCATTCCTGGAGAGACTGGAAGAAATTTGTGAAGCCGAAAATATACACTCTGACCATCTCCTGGCTGCTTTGCCGGAACTGCTACAAGACATGGCATTGTTATGGTATCGCAGCAACCGACGATACTGGAATTCTTGTGCAAGCTTCAAAAATGTTTTACAAACAACTTTCTACCCCATCCATTACCGAGAAGACATTGAAATGGAGATAAGCCGTAGGCTGAAGAAACATGAAGAGCCGGCGATCAAGTATGTGGTGGATATGCAAACCCTCACAAGAAGACATGGTGGTTTATCCGTGGACCAAGAAACCGCTTGGTTATATCGGAATTTACTACCAGATTACAGACATTATATCCGGCGTACCGACTTCCACGATATACCCTCGTTGATATCCAGGATTTTAGAGTTCGAGAATCTCCGTAAGGAGATGAAAGAGGCATAAACCGGATTCCATAGGACAACCTCTCGCCACTTATACAAGACAGAAAATCCGTCCTGACACTCTAGACAGGAACCGGAACAAATTCGTGATAACCGACCCGTTTTTATTCCTGGGAATCCTCCTCATCCGTCTGGATCAGAACCGGAAAACGTTCGCACCAACCGACCGCTGGTATACCCACAACGCCAGAATCAGGATAGGCCTACACCGGACTCGATTCGCTCAATTGTCAACCCGACTCCTAGTACAGGCCAAAGGGGAGAAGAAAACCGCAATAGCCCGAATCAAAGGCCGGTATGCGGGAGGTGTGGAGAAGAGGGACATATGAGAACTAACCGCCCTAACCCTCCGAAACTATTTTGTTCACGCTGTGGACGGAACAACATATTGTCCAGTGACTGTAATCAGTCGGGAAACGGGAGGAGAGTTCGACTGAATCGAGGCCAGTCGGGCTCCAACAACTGAGTCCCTCGAGTATAATACCACACCCTGATGATAGACGACTGTTTGTTCCAGTGACTATCAAGGACACAACTTTTTTGGCACTTATTGACAGTGGAGCCACCAGAACCTTCGTTTCTCCAACGGTTGGTGAATGCTGTGCCCGTCACGGGTTTCCGTCCTTCAAACAACCGTCCATGAATCTCGCCAGGCTGATGGTTCCCCTATACCCTATATTAAAGTTTTTCGACCGGAGCTAACCATCGGACCGGAAACCTTTGATCCAGAAATTTTGGTTGTCTCCCAGCTGGGTGTGGACATCGTTATAGGTATGGATGTTCTACAGTCAACAGTCAACAATGTAGAAATAACCAACCGCTTTCCTGATCCCAGGCAAACACCAGAGATTCATCTTGTAACCTCTCCGACAAACTCACCGTGTCACCAGAATCAACCACCAAATTCAAGAGGATCCGAATCCAGAGGATCCGAATCCAGTAGATCCGTCGAACATCAAATGAATCCTGAACCGAATGGTAACGCCAAATCTGTAGATGGGGAAATGGTGGAGCGCAAGAATCTCTCCAAGCTTCAGCGCTACCAGTTAACCAAATTCCTGGAGGCCGAACTACCGCTTTTCGAAAATATTAAGGGAACAACTTCATGGATACAACATCACATCCGGATATCAAACCCTGAGCCGATAAAGCAGAGATATCGTCCACAAAATCCGAAAATGCAAGAAATTATCAATCAAGAAGTGGATTAAATGTTAACCGAAGGGCATATTGGGCCGTCCAGCAGCCCATGGAGCTCGCCTGTAGTGATTGTCCGAAAAAAGTATGGCAAACCAAGATTCTGCATTGACTTTCGGAAAGTCAACGAGGTCACTGAGAAGGATGCCTATCCTTTACCTTTCATCAACTCCATCCTGGACAAATTGCGAGAAGCCAAATATATCCAGTCTGGGCTGCTATTTTCTAACTCATGCGAGTGACTTTCGCATACGGAATTATGGTATTTCCGTATGAAATGACATAAACCGTATTTTGAAGGAATCGAAAAATATTCGTAGACGAATTTATTCTGCGGAAATACATCGCATGGTCAAAGGGGTGCGAATTGGTGAATTCGCATACTAAATGTTTGATTCGTAAACAAAGATACCTAGTAAAAAGTAGACATGTTTAATAATATGATTAATTTAGCGGGTTTAGCAGCGTTGGAAGAGGCCGAAATTTCAGGAAATAGGCCGCGGAGAAGACGAATTCAACAATTAAGGAATCCTTTTGAGGAATTTAGCGACATTGAATTCATTAGGCACTATCGGTTGACAAATCAGTTGACGCAGGAGCTAATTCATTTAGTGGAGCCTTACATAGATGCCCCTATAAGATCATATGGGTTGACTGTTGCTAGAAAGGTAATTTACTTGGTTGAATATATTAAAAGTATAGACTCTAAATAGAATTTTAGGTTTTAGTAGCGTTACGCTTTTTTGCAACAGGCAGCTATCAACTTGATATTGGACAAAACATAAGCCATTGTGTAAGCCAAGCTTCTGTCAGCAATTGCGTTCGAGAAATAACGGATGTGTTGAATAATCCTGACTTATTGAACCAGTACATTAAATTACCAAGAAACTTCATCGAATTAAGAGAGTGTCGCAATAAGTAAGTTCATACTCAGTTTACATTCTTTATCAAATACTTACAAAGATTTGTTTAGGTTTTATACAAAAACTGGATTTCCTGGTGTTGTGGGTTGTGTTGATTGCACACATATTGCAATCTATCCCCCTTGTATACAAAATGAAGTACATTATGTCAATAGAAAGGGATATCATTCGATTAATGTACAATTGGTAAGTATTACACAATCTACTTTAATTTTGTGCTACATTGAAGTTTTTTAGGTTTGTGATTCCGATTTAAAAATTACCAATGTGTGTGCAAGATATCCTGGCAGCAGTCATGATTCATTTATATGGAACAATAGCAATGCTTTAACCTACCTACAGAATTTGTATGACAATGGAAATACATCAGTTTATTTCTTGGGTAATTCACTGTTTTTTTATATTTTACTGGCCCAGTTTTAAAAAATAATTTTTAGGATTACATACTTATAACAAAAACTTGTTTAGCAATTAAACCTTTCTTGCCCAACATCATATATTTTGTAAACTGAAGAGTATAAAAAAGTATTCAACACTCTTCGTTGATACAGGTGATTCTGGTTATGCATTGAGGCCATGGCTATTAACACCAATAGCCAATGCTCTGCAAGGCTCCCCCGAGGACAGATATAACATTAGCCATAGAAGTACACGGTCTTTAATTGAGCAATGTAATGGAGTTTCAAAACTCAGATTTCGTTGTTTATTGAAGCACCGTGTACTTCACTATTCTCCAGAACGTTGCTGTAAAATAATTAACAGCTGCTGTATTCTGCACAACATGTGTATTGATAATGCTGTACCCATTGTCCAAGTCGATGATGGCATTGATTTCGATTATGGGATGTATGACATGCCAAGACCAATTGAAAATGATAATGTTAGGTATAGAGTGAACGACGAATTAGCCAATGGAAGAAGAATGCAACAACATGTAATTAGACACCATTTTGCATAATAAAATATTTTTTTATTAAAACATCAAGGTTTTTAACTTGTCCCAAACTTTACTTCACAATAAATCATTAAATGAGTACAATCTATATAACACTCTATCACAGTAACACATAACAGGAAGTTCCTTAACAGTAAATAAAACAAAAAGTCACAACTGAAACATATGGAAAAAAATTGCTAACGATTGTAAATATTGAAATTACCTAGCATCAGAACAAAAACAAATGAAAAATATTCTAGATAATACAAGAAAAACAAAACATTAAATAAGTACTATTTGTATAACACTATATCACAGTAGTACATGACAAGCAGTTTTTTAATAATAAATAAAACAAAAATTCACAACCTGAAACATAGGAGAAAACAAGTCTTAAGAATTGTTAATACTGAGATTAATCCTAGTATCATAACCAAAACAAATAAAAGATTTAATCTCGATAATAAAACAGAAAAATACAATCACAATAGAACTGTTCAGCATGGATGTTACATTTTTTGAGCAATTTTTTCAAGTGCTGTAGCTATACGCTTCTTAACTTCAATATCCTGTTCATATAATTTTAATTTTTTAGATTCATATAGTCCTTTTTGGTCTATTCCTTTTTCATTTTGTTCTGCCATCTTTTCAGTTGCTGCTATAGTTTGATTTAATCTTTGCACTTGAAACAATTTTTTTGTTGAACGTTTTGGTTTTGAAAGCAATTTAATATTTTCTTTACCATCTGTCTTCTCTGAAATAAGAATGGTTTAATAAGTTTTATAACATAATTCAAAGAGTAAATATGGAATATTTAAGTTACCCATCTATTTTGTATTGTGAAGATTCAGTATAAATTTAGATCAAAATAAAAAACATTTTTTGTGAACTATGGCCATATAAATAAACATTAGCAATATCATTGATATTGTTCAAGGTTCATAATAGTACTGTTTATAACATTGTGATAAGAAGCAGAGTTTTTCAGATGACTTCAGTGTGTATCAGCTGAGGCATAAGCAACTGATTGATGACATTTTTTATTTTGCTATAAATGTATTTCTAACCTACCTGTTGCGTAATATAAATGGTCAGAAGCAGTTTCCTCATTTTCTACCAGCAAAATGACTTCATTGTGTCCATCTATCGAAACATTAGCAAACTCCTCCTCATTAATAAATGGCTCTGGAAATTCGAAAGATGTTAACAACTTGGATTTCTTCATCATTTGATAAATTTTCATTAGGGAGAGCTGGTCCTCCTCCTGTGGTTCTTTGATATTTTTTAACCTCTGCAGTTTTCCTTTTAGCACTTACTTTAAGATCATGCCATGTCTAAAACAATTTGATAGTGGGTATAACTGAAGAATCATTATTTATTTCACAAATGCTTCAAAACTCACCTTTCTCCATTGCTGCCATGTTTTTTGAGCGCCGGGAAGACTGTTCAAAGAATTTGTAATCGTTATCCACAGCTCCTGTGACTTCTTGAAAGTAAAAGTTTTGGTGAATTTTCCAGATCGGAGCTGTGGATTTTTTCCATAAAATTTATCAATTCCGTCTTTTGACTGGGTGTCATATTTGCCGTTCTTTTTTTCTCACTCATTATGATTATCAGATATAAATAGTTATATTTACAATTACTAATAATACTCCACCTATCAACCAAACAACAAAATCACTGCCATTTCAAAATAAAATTCGAAATTGACAGAAATAATATAGAGGTTTCTTTGGTAGAGTTGTGGTAGAACTGCATTCATACCAGCGTTGCCGGCTTAAATCATACGAATATAGTTGTACGAGACGAATTGCTTTTCGCATGGCATCGAAAATACCGAAAACTAGTGTCATGCGAAAAATTTCCGTATACGAGCATTCGCATACGAACAGTTTCGCATGAGTTAGAAAATAGCAGCCCTGGACTTGCGTCAAGGGTATTGGCAAGTTCCCCTCGCTCCAGATAGTAAACCGATCACGGCTTTTACAGTGCCAGGACGCGGTTTGTTTCAGTTCGTGGTTATGCCATTTGGGCTCCACTCGGCGCCGGCTACGTTTCAGAGGTTAATGGATATCGTTATTGGACCTGACATGGAACCGTTTGCATTTGCTTATTTGGATGATACCATTGTTCTAGGAAAAACTTTCGAGGAGCATTTGGACAATTTGCGGAAAGTATTTCACCGACTGCGGGAAGCTAATTTACAGCTCAACCCCGATAAATGCCAATTCTGCTTGAATTCACTACGTTATCTTGGTCATCTTGTTACCCCGGAAGGCATCCGAACCGATCCCGAAAAAGTGGAATCTATTGTTCGATGGCCCGCTCCGACAACCATCAAACAACTCCGTCAGTTTCTTGGTATGGCTTTCTGGTATCGACGCTTCATCCCGAACTTCTCGCAGATGGCCTCACCATTGACTAAATTACTGAGGAAAAATTACCGATGGAGATGGAATCCCGATCAAGACGAAGCTTTTGCCAATTTGAAGCGTTGCCTCACCGAAGCTCCAGTACTAACCTGTCCAGATTTCTCCCAACCATTTGTTCTCCAGACCGACGCCAGCGACTACGGACTTGGAGTTGCTTCAACCCAAACCATCGCCGATGAAGAGCATGTAGTTGCCTACGCCAGTAGAACACTGTCCCCGCCGGAGAAGAACTATTCCGTAATCGAAAAAGAATGTTTGGCAGTTGTATGGGGAATCGAGAAGATGAGACCGTACCTGGAAGGTTATCGGTTCACGATCCTGACCGATCATTTATCACTCAAATGGATTCAGGCCATGAAGAGTCCGTCAGGCCGCCTGGCTCGATGGGCCATGTACCTACAACAGTTTGATTTCGAAGTCAAGTACCGCAAGGGTCTTCTGAACCGAGTAGCAGATGCCTTGTCCCGCCAACCTATATCTGATAAGGAAAAAGAAAATCTGACCTGCCTGACCATGGACTTCGCCTGGGCGGAACCGGAATGTACATGGTATCAGAAAAAGTTCAAAGAAGTTTCCGAAAAACCAGACGATTTTCCTGACTACTGCATTAGAGAAGGAAAATTATACCGACACTTCTGGGAGTTGGGCGACATGACCGAGCCTGAAATGGAAGGAAAATCACGATGCGGTGACCGCAGGCCACATGGGAGTAGCCAAGACTACCGTTAGAATTGCTCAGCAATACTATTGGCCTGGAATGTTCCGAGAAATATCTCAGTATGTCCGAGGCTGTTTGACTTGTCAACGATATAAGGTCTCGCAACAACAAACTCCAGCTAAAATGCAGCCCTCCCGAAACGTCAAGCCATGGAGTACCGTTTCCTCTGACCTGGTTGGGCCCTTGCCTCGTACGAGCAGAGATAATAACTTTCTCTGCGTGTTTGAAGACCGATTCACCAAATGGGTACAAATTCGACCACTCCGTGAAGCAACATCCCGCGCGGTTGCGCAAGCCCTATATGAGGACATTGTACTACGTTTTGGTTCCCCAGACACTGTCATCAGTGATAATGGATCTCAGTATACCGGAAAAATCTCCACCGACCTGTTGACAGAGTTGGGAATTTCTCATCGACTAACTCCGATATATACCCCACAGGCCAACCCAGTGGAACGAGCCAATAAAACCATCAAGACCATGATTGCGCAGTACTGCGAAGATGATCATAGGAAGTGGGATCAGCATCTACTCGAGTTGCAATTTGCTCTGAATACTTCCCGACAGGAGTCTACCGGATTTAGCCCAGCCTTCTTGAATTTCGGGAGGGAATTCAACCCTCCACGATCTATTGCGAAACCTGAACCTCTAACCGATGTTGAGACAAAACCCACTCAGTGGGCGGCAAATTTGAAGAAGCTGAAGGAAGTTCACGAATTGGTGAAAGTCAAGCTGGCCCGAGCATTCACATCGCAAAGTCATTATTATAATCTGAGGCGACGAGAATGGAAATGTCAAGTAGGGGATCAAGTTATGAAGAAAGAATATCCGTTATCCTCCAAAGTACAGGGAATAGCCTCCAAATTAGCCCCAAAGTATTCAGGCTCCTACCATATCGCCAGAGTCATTACACCCGTTGTTTACGATCTCAAGAATGCCGCTGGAAAATTGGTGAAACAGATTCATATAAAAGATCTGAAACCTCATCACCCGAATCCAAGCCTGTAATGCAAAACGTTTTTCCTTTTTTTCAGTCATGAATCATAAACGACCTGGGTCACCCATGGACAGAAATATCCGTCGATTCCAACTGGATACAACCCCGCCGCTATCCGTAGCCGTCATAGACCTAACCTCTTCGTCTCCTCGTACCTCCCGTCCCGAGCCTTCGTTGTCCACTCCTTTCAGTTTTGCCGAACTCTCCTCCGCGCTCTATTATACTCCACCTCCCTTACCCATTCTAGATTCTGATATACTGTCTTGTCTTGTCTCCCCAGCCCCCGAAACTACCATCACAACCTCCGTTACCGGCCCTCACCGTACCATCTGAAGATCGACCACTACCGTCTACCTTGCCAGAACCTCCATTGCTTCTGCTGAAAATATCGATCGAATCATCCACCGATGACCAGTCACAGTCTTCGACCGTGCTCAACCCCGAGAAACCATCCACGTCACGGGAACATCCGCTGCCAGTTCCGAGGGGCAGGTGGGACTCTCCCGACGCCCCACCTGAAGTACGCAGCGTCATCGAGTACTTTGACCAGCTAGATCCAGACGTGCAGATGATAGTGAGCCAAGCAATGGTCTCTTTGGACCCGAGTGCTGGGGATTTATATGTTTGGTCTTTGGTGGAAGTGATGGGGAGAGCGCTGAAGACTTGGGCTGCGAAAGAGTTCCTCCGCTGCAACAGTGTAGCAGAATGGTCCCCCACCATGAAGAAGGTGATGGCGTTCCTGAGGCCCTCGGCGGTACCCACTACCCGGCGCTGTCGACTCCGTCTACAGACACGAGGCGGAAAAGTTGTTTGGGTCACCATTCCACCCGGACTATGATAATTTTTTTTCGAATTTTGCCCTATCTAAATTTACCACCAGCTTCATAGACTCCCGTACAAGAAAATAAAAGAGCACTCATTTGTGTTTCCAGGATGACTGATAGTCTAGTACTCAGCTTCTCACCTCTGCCAGAAGACTGGTGTGATCTACAAGAGGACCTGTTGGAAAACACTTCGTTGAATACCTCCGCACCCCCCACGTCAGACAACACGGAATCTCAAAGTGAAGAGGTCACCACACTACCATTACCGGCAAATACGTATGACTCGGGTGAACCGTCAGGAACCGTCCCGGCCACCACCTTGGTGTCCGTTGTTCAACCTGTCGATAAGACGCAACCAGCCCTGGCACTACCTACAACGACCACCAGTACACTGCGTTCCACTCCGGTTATTCCGAATGTGTCGATTCCGTCCTTATACATCGCTGCCACCTACGAGGATCCGTTCAGCGGGAATAGCTACTATACCACTGAGTATCGATCCGAAGAGGAGTATAATGCCCAAATACCGGAACCCCCATCGGATGATTCGCTTCCGCTACTCCTCAACCCCACCACCTGGAGTCATATTCAACAGGAGCCGTTGGAGCGAAATCGTCAGAAGATACTGAATGATCCGTGCCCTATCTACCTTCCGGTAGATCAGAACCTCTGTTGGAGGTGTGGTTACCCCGGCCATAACCGTCAAGGCTGCCAGAGGCCTTGGAAGATCTTCTGCTCTCGATGTGGACTGTATGGTATACGATCGTGCGACTGTCCGTGCTCCTCTAGGACGCTCGAAAATGTACCGAAACGCCGTCCCGATGTACTTCCCTATGGGAGGGCGAATCAACGCACGCAAACTACTACCCTGATGGTTGCTGAGAAGGCCATACAGTGTACCCTCTGCGGGTGCAAGAACCGTTATTCCCGCTAGAAGTGATGCGAGCCTATGTCTGATATCATCTGTTATTCAGTTCTCTCCGGACTCATCACCGCCGCAGCATTACTCCGTTCCTGACGCACGAGGGCAAGTGGTTATATATTCTAAATAAGTTGCATTCTGTCTGATTCAAGAATAATGTAAAGAAAAAAAATGCAAACATATTTTTCATTTTTTTTACCGTAAGTAAGGAGAGAGTGTAACGAAGCGTTTTTTTCTACTACCTAGGTACTTGATAGCGGAGAGAATCGAAATCTACCTATAGACTGCTTTTATTCAAATTCACTACACTCTCGGTTCTTTCCAGAATAACTGACCGTTCTCTAGCTCTATCAAGACATACTGACAGTACTTCAATCAAGAATTGTTGCGAACCTTGGCTGTTTTTGTATTTCACACTTGGTGTTTTGCTGCGCCTAACGCTTCGTTATACCTTCGATTCTCGAACTTCAAAGGCATTCTTGCAATGAATATAGTTGATCAGCTTGATCATGACAACTTCTTGAATACATTCTAGGAATAAGATCTCACGAATCTCACCCTAGAACAGATATTTTTAATGATTTTTGGCGATTCATAAGTGAGGTTAGGTACCGTAATGATATTCCCTCGAGTAATTTTGTCATGAGTGAGTGATGCTAGATATTAGTAAATGCATTCTGAAGGTTGCATTCCTGGCATAGGGAAATATCCTGAATTAGTTAGTGAACTCAGGAAAATCCATTCATTTTGAATCCATCCATGTGTCCATTATTCCGACACCCCCCATTTTTTGTCCGAAAGGTTTCTTGCTCCAGAAAAATTTACTTCAATATAGGTTTCCGTTCGCATGGCCTTTTTTATGGATAACAGAAAGATAACATCAAAATTTTTCAGTTTTTGTGATTTTTCAGTTTTTCAGGTGGTTAAAAACAACGGTTTCTTGTAATAGTTCTTCTTATACTTTTTGCCTGGAACATATTTCCTATAAATATGCAGAAGGAGAGTCAGTTAAGGACAGTTAGTTGAATATTAGTTGAGTGCTATCACCTACCTGAATAATTTTCGAAACCGTTGTTGAATACCGCATTTTCACCAGTCCGAAGTTTGAGTTAACCGAGTTAGTGCCAAATCCAGGTATTTGATTGAAAACATATTTCACCGTTATTATTTTCCAATATTGATCTGGGGGTCTGTTTGTTTTATTCGAGCTTTCATTTTCGAATACCAAAACATCGAAGTGGCTACTAAACCGCTACCGTTGTCAAAGCATCTGTCATAACGGTTACAGAAGTGACACTCTGAATTAAGGGATTGAATTTTGTTCGATACTTCACTATGTAAGTTAAATTGGGCTGATTTTACAGCTATTAGTGGCATACTCAACCAAGAATACAACGGCCAAGAATTACCCATTTGTTACAGTAGTAGATCACTGAATGAAGCAGAGCGCAGATATTCAACTATAGAACGCAAATGCCTCGTTGTTGTTTGGAATATTAAAAAATACCGCTGTTACTTGGTAGGAAGCCATTTCACGGTGTACACAGATCACCGACCCCTCGTTCACTTATTGACCATAAAAGAGCCCAGTTCAAGGTTAGCGAAATGGCCCTTATGGAATATAGTTTCAATGTCAAGTACAGACCCGGAAAAAAGAACACCAATGCAGACGCTTTAACCCGCTTAAGAAATATTATAACAATAGTAAATCTTTCATTGATCTCTCTGATCAACTAAAATCTTATTCAACGCCTCTGAGAAAAGGTATAAAATGGTATCGTAAACTTGGGTTTGAATTATTATTGGGAACGTCCTTGGTAAATGCATATGTTTTATATAAAAGGATAACCAAAGATAATATATCAATAACAGCATTCAAAGAGCAAATAGTTGAAAGTGCATTGAATACCATAGAACGACCAGCCAATGAAATGAACAACATGTTTTAGATGAAGTTTTGTCAGAAAATCGCCGTAGATGTGTTATTTGCTACGAGAAAATAAGCATGAACGGAGGACGGAAAAAGGCCCAGCTGCAGACACCAAAATCAAGGTTTCATTGCCAACAATGTGCTAAGTTTTATTGTTTATCGTGTTTCTTTGATGTTCATAAATGTCAAAAATAATTTGAATCGTTTCTGATTCATTTCTATAGGTATTATGTGCTTGAGATGAAAATAAAGTTATTTTTGAATTAATGTTTTCCCTTAAGCATTGTCCTTGAATCAGGAGAGGAAAGTTTCAGGCTCAGAAGTTGTTTGGGACCCCCAGGCCCTATATTTCAATCTTCCATTAGTTTCAATGCAATACGTGACTTCTACGGAGGTTCACAGAGCATAAAGTGAAAGCAAGTGTTGAAACCCATATGTCATGTCACTGGGCCTGGGTGGCTCTTTGAGTTGAAAACCAAATGCCGCTTCACATGGCGATTAACGTGTTAAGAACCCTGAAAAGGGCCGAAAAGGCATTTTGATATTTCAAGTGGACGCCACCAAGTGGAAGTAACTTTTGTACCTATACCTATGTGTTTTTTTTAAGAAAATGAATATTTTGTTTTGAAGAAAACATTTTTTGTTTATTTATAAATGTTCGCCTTTGAATATACGAAGTTAATTTATTTTGTAGTGTACAATGTTTTTTTTAAATATAAGATGTGTTGCCTTTCACCTCTTAGACAAGGTGAAAGCCAAAACACGTAAAATCAAGCAGATGTTGTTATTCACACCGGATGTGAGGTGAATCGCAACACACCCTATTTTTTAATTAAAAAAAAAGGGGCATTTACAAAAAAAATTGAAAAATTTCGATTTGCAGGGATGAGGGTGAAGTTAAGAAAAGAGTTTTGCGCTTACAACAAGTTTTCTAAGTCAAACCGTTTTGAAGTTATACAACCGGAAATGTTGAATATTGTTGTTATTCACCCCATTTTACGGAACCCATTTAGGAGTACATGGAAATTTGAACAGATAAGCACTTACATGAAGAAATAAGTAGTGAAACAGAGCCGTATTAGGCTCAAAAGTACCAACACTTCCCGCTAGATGGCGCCACGCGGGCGAAGCAGTCCATGGAGCGCGGACGCTCTAGGAATATGACAGCGGTCCATGGGCGCGTGTCATCAACGCGTGCGTCGGAAGGTATGATTCTGTCATATACAGAGTGTGCAAAGTTGAAGAAAAATATGATTACCATATACAATGTGTGTAACGTTAAAGAAAAATCATGTCTACAAGAAATTTTAACGTGCTGCCGTTCCCATGAGGTCAACGCGTGCGCCGGTTTTATGGATACGGCCGGTTTGGAAAATTGAGCATTGCAAATGGGGTAGAAATAAAAATATGATTCCGTCATATACAGAGTGTGCAAAGTTGAAGAAAAATATGATTACCATATACAATGTGTGTAACGTTGAAGAAAAATCATGTCTACAAGAAATTTGAACGTGCTACCGTCCATCGCTTGATTTTCGAGAACAAACGAATTCAAACTCTTTATGGGAATTTGGTGGAAATGGTTCAAAATATATTAGATGAACACACAAAAGATTTCAATACAATTGAACCTCTCCTAAATCAACAACATAAGGATATATTCTCAATGAAGAAAGATATAACTTCCTGGAACGCTCACGCCCAAAATGTGTGGGAGTCATTCAAAATCGCAAATTTAGGATCGTATGCGGACCTATATTTGAAAACAGATATTTTATTATTGGTAGACGTTTTTGAGAATTTTTTAACAAAAATGCATGGCGACCTAGGGGTTGGACCCTGCGTGGTATTATACAAAATGTTAATTACGAATTTTAAGAGGCATTGACATGAATGTTCAAGGAAGACGCAGAGGAATTTCTTCGATCGTGATGCATACAAGGTGAAACGAGGCTCCTATATTTTAACGTGCGATACGGGAGGTACATGATGATAGACAAGTCGTTGGTTTGGAATTGTAATGGTATTTCTTCGATCGTTATGCATACAAGGTGAAACGTCATCATCGAAATGAGACTCCCATATTTTAACGTGCGATAGCCTACGTAGGAGAGGGGGTAATTTCATGATAATAGACAAGTCGTTGATTTGGAAATAGTAATAAAATGGCATCTGAAGAATGCAGACGTAAGCTGGAGGAATTTGGTAGGCGCGTTCGAGAATTGAGTAGAGATATTCAATTTTATGAAGAAAAAGAGAATGTTGTGAAACAGTGGAATAATTTGGATATTAGCGACAAAGTATTCAATCGAAATTTGCCACAAACCAGATACCCTTTACGAATGATCTATCCTATTAGTAAATAATAGCTGCGTCCGATTCCATGAGATGAAATACATGACAGTATTCAACGATATGTATGCATCCGATAGCGAAATTACGAAATTACCGCTATTTGTCAACACTACTCCAAAGAAAAAGTGTAAATTCAGGACAATATTCCAGAATCTTCGAAGCAGAGATGCGAAAAAATGTGTGGATGGTATAGTGATCAACGTTAGCGTATCATCAGTTGTGAGAAGAGAGAAAAAAATAGACCTAGATGCAATTTCAATCATCATTTTGTTAATACTAGCATGTGTAATAATGATACTTTCAAAGAGAGTTATTGTTGAATATAACCATAATTCCCTATAAATCGATTTTCATTTGACCTTTTCACAACATGTTTTTCAACATGTTATCAGGTATGAAAACCACAACGGTTGAATATACGTGAGAATGAGTTGTTGTTTATTGTTTACCAATATTCCATTATCAGAAGTTGGTTATAAAAACAGTTGGAACAACGATTCAAAAAATCTGTTCATTTCTGAGAGTGATACCTGTCGAAACAACGCTTGAAAAAATCAGTTCGTGAGTGATACCCAGTGACGAGTATAGCAATTTTGAAAGTAAGTGTATTCAATTGTTTTTTATGCTGATGATTTTTCATTCTAATATTTTTGAAATTCAGCTTGGAAGCGGTTGATTTTTCATTCCAATATTTTTCGAAATTCAGCTTGGAAGCGGTTTTTTTAATTTTCAGCTCGAATTCAGATTGATATTAATGTTTTCATGCACACTTGTTTCATAAAATTTTTGTAATTCGAAGCAGCTTCAGTTAAAATTTTTCTCAAAATTCCTTGTTGAATTTTGTGCGTTTCGGGGATGGTATAGAAAGTTCAGTCATTGAGAGAGTATAATTTTTAAACCAATACAAAAACGTTTTCAATCCAATACGAAAACTTTTTTATTTTTTGTTCTTTCTCAGAAATGGATCTACAGAAATTAAATAGAAACTCAGTCGTACTGAAAAAGAAACCAACAATTAAAATATTAGAGCTGCCTAAAGAGACACCGCAGAAGATTCTGAAAGCTAAAATTGTGAGAGGTGAATTTGGAGAGGCCGTGCTTCTAGATTTAGACGAAACAGTGGTATTTCTACCGCAGAGAGTTACAGAAGACTATCGCCCCCATTTGGAGGAATTTTCCTTGGGAAAATACGCCATCATATTCAAGGGATTAATGGACATTGGGAAAGCCAATCCTCTTGCTTCATTCGAAATTGTGGAAAATTAAGGTTAGTTTTGTTCAATATGCAAAGATTGGTTTTTTCGTTCTGAAGATCATAGAGATCATGAAAACCCTCCCACTCTTGAATGTTTTAAAAAACTTCCTCTTGTTTCATTCGAGTGGAAAAGTAAGGTTAGTTTTGTTCAATATGCAAAGATTGGTTTTTTGAAAAATTTCCTCATGCTCCGTTTGAGTGGAAAATTAAGGTTAGTTTTGTTCAATATGCAAAGATTTTTTCGTTCTAAAGTTTATAGAGATCATAAAACACTCCCACTCTTGAATTTTTATTTGAAAAACAAATTAATTTCAGAACATCAACGTGTGCAGTCCAGAGTCATCTCGACAACGATCACAGAACCAGCTTAGCAGCCATCCTCAGCAGCTTCATCAACGTGTGCAGAGTCATCCCGATCACACCAGCTTAGCATCCTCGACAGTAGTTTCAACTTCATCAACGTGTGCAGAGCCGTCTCTCGACTCGCAGCTCCTCGACAGCAGCCATCAGCAGCAGCTTCCAAACAACCATCGAATTTTTTTAGAACAAACGGTGAGCCCCATTAATGAAAAATCCAAATGACTGATTTTCCAAAAACAATGTCGGTAATTGATAAATATCTTTCACTCATTAAAGATAATTATTCAGATGATATTGCTAAAAAAGCTGTACAATTAATCGATAAACATATAGGGAAATGCGTTTTAGCTATGAAAAAAATTAAATTTTCGGTTGGAGATAAAAAGAAAATAATTACAAAAATTGGGGAATTGAACCGCTTTAAACTGATCATCAAAACGATGAATAATAAACATAAAGGTTCAGGTTTACAGCAAAGAAGCTCCAGGGTGAAGTGGAGAAATATTAACAATGTTTTCAATTGTAGAGTTAGAACGGGGGTGATTATCAATTTGACTCATAAAGATCCTAGAAATTTTCTAGAAATGCTACCGTTGTCAAAGCATCTGTCATAACGGTTACAGAAGTGACACTCTGAATTAAGGGATTGAATTTTGTTCGATACTTCACTATGTAGGTTAAATTGGGCTGATTTTACAGCTATTAGTGGCATACTCAACCAAGAATACAACGGCCAAGAATTACCCATTTGTTACAGTGGTAGATCACTGAATGAAGCAGAGCGCAGATATTCAACTATAGAACGCAAATGCCTCGTTGTTGTTTGGAATATTAAAAATACCGCTGTTACTTGGTAGGAAGCCATTTCACGGTGTACACAGATCACCGACCCCTCGTTCACTTATTGACCATAAAAGACCCCAGTTCAAGGTTAGCGAAATGGTCCATGGCCCTTATGGAATATAGTTTCAATGTCAAGTACAGACCCGGAAAAAAGAACACCAATGCAGACGCTTTAACCCGCTTAAGAAATGATTATAACAATAGTAAATCTTTCATTGATCTCTCTGATCAACTAAAATCTTATTCAACGCCTCTGAGAAAAGGTATAAAATGGTATCGTAAACTTGGGTTTGAATTATTATTGAGAACGTCCTTGGTAAATGCATATGTTCTATATAAAAGGATAACCAAAGATAATATATCAATAACAGCATTCAAAGAGCAAATAGTTGAAAGTGCATTGAATACCATAGAACGACCAGCCAATGAAATGAACAACATGTTTTAGATGAAGTTTTGTCAGAAAATCGTCGTAGATGTGTTATTTGCTACGAGAAAGTAAGCATGAACGAAGGACGGAAAAAGGCCCAGCTGCAGACACCAAAATCAAGGTTTCATTGCCAACAATGTGCTAAGTTTTATTGTTCATCGTGTTTCTTTGATGTTCATGAATGTCAAAAATGATTTGAATCATGTCTGATTCATTTCTATAGGTACTATGTGCTTGAGATGAAAATAAAGTAATTTTTGAATTAATGTTTCCCCTTATGCATTGTCCTTGAATCAGGAGAGGAAAGTTTCAGGCTCAGAAGTTGTTTGGGACCCCCAGGCCCTATATTTCAATCTTCCATTAGTTTCAATGCAATACGTGACTTCTACGGAAGTTCACAGAGCATAAAGTGAAAGCAAGTGTTGAAACCCATATGTCATGTCACTGGGCCTGGGTGGCTCTTTGAGTTGAAAACCAAATGCCGCTTCACATGGCGATTAACGTGTTAAGAACCCTGAAAAGGGCCGAAAAGGCATTTTGATATTTCAAGTGGACGCCACCAAGTGGAAGTAACTTTTGTACCTATACCTATGTGTTTTTTTGAGAAAATGAATATTTTGTTTTGAAGAAAAAATTTTTTGTTTATTTATAAATGTTCACCTTTGAATATACGAAGTTAATTTATTTTGTAGTATACAATGTTTTTTTTTAAATATAAGATGTGTTGCCTTTCACCTCTTAGACAGTGTGAAAGCCAAAACACGTAAAATCAAGCAGATGTTGTTATTCACACCGGATGTGAGGTGAATCGCAACACACCCTCTTTTTTTTAATTAAACAAAAAGGGGCATTTACAAAAAAACTGAAGAATTTCGATTTGCCGGGATGAGGGTGAAGTTAAGAAAAGAGTTTTGCGCTAACAACAAGTTTTCTAAGTCAAACCGTTTTGAAGTTATACAACCGGAAATGTTGAATTTTGTGGTTTTTTTCACCCCATTTTACGGAACCCATTTGGGAGTACATGGAAATTTGAACAGATAAGCACCCACATGAAGAAATAAGTAGTGAAACAAAGCCGTATTTGGCTCAAAAGTACCAACACTTCCCGCTAGATGGCGCCACGCTGGCGAAGCAGTCCATGGAGCGCGGACGCTCTAGGAATATGACAGCGGTCCATGGAGTGGTACATGGGCGCGTGTCATCAACGCGTGCGTCGGAAGGTATGATTTTGTCATATACAGAGTGTGCAAAGTTGAAGAAAAATATGATTACCATATACAATGTGTGTAACGTTAAAGAAAAATCATGTCTACAGGAAATTTTAACGTGCTGCCGTTCCCATGAGGTCAACGCGTGCGCCGGTTTTATGGATACGGCTGGTTTGGAAAATTGAGCATTGCAAATGGGGTAGAAATAAAAATATGATTCCGTCATATACAGAGTGTGCAAAGTTGAAGAAAAATATGATTACCATATACAATGTGTGTAACGTTGAAGAAAAATCATATCTACAAGAAATTTGAACGTGCTACCGTCCATCGCTTGATTTTCGAGAACAAACGAATTCAAACTCTTTATGGGAATTTGGTGGAAATGGTTCAAAATATATTAGATAAACACACAAAAGATTTCAATACAATTGAACCTCTCCTAAATCAACAACATAAGGATATATTCTCAATGAAGAAAGATATAACTTCCTGGAACGCTCACGCCCAAAATGTGTGGGAGTCATTCAAAATCGCAAATTTAGGATCGTATGCGGACCTATATTTGAAAACAGATATTTCATTATTGGTAGACGTTTTTGGGAATTTTTTAACAAAAATGCATGGCGACCTAGGGGTTGGACCCTGCGTGGTATTATACAAAATGTTAAAATGTTAATTACGAATTTTAAAAGGCATTGACATGAATGTTCAAGGAAGACCCAGGGGAATTTCTTCGATCGTGATGCATACAAGGTGAAACGAGGCTCCTATATTTTAACGTGCGATACGGGAGGTACATGATGATAGACAAGTCGTTGGTTTGGAATTGTAATGGTATTTCTTCGATCGTTATGCATACAAGGTGAAACGTCATCATCGAAATGAGACTCCCATATTTTAACGTGCGATAGCCTACGTAGGAGAGGGGGTAATTTCATGATAATAGACAAGTCGTTGATTTGGAAATAGTAATAAAATGGCATCTGAAGAATGCAGACGTAAGCTGGAGGAATTTGGTAGGCGCGTTCGAGAATTGAGTAGAGATATTCAATTTTATGAAGAAAAATAGAATGTTGTGGAACAGTGGAATAATTTGGATATTAGCGACAAAGTATTCAATCGAAATTTGCCACAAACCAGATACCCTTTACGAAGGATCTATCCCATTAGTAAATAACAGCTGCGTCCGATTCCATGAGATGAAATTCATGACAGTATTCATCGATATGTATGCATCCGATAGCGAAATTACGAAATTACCGCTATTTGTCAACACTACTCCAAAGAAAAGGTGTAAATTCAGGACAATATTCCAGAATCTTCGAAGCAGAGATGCGAAAAAATGTGTGGATGGTATAGTGATCAACGTTAGCGTATCATCAGTTGTGAGAAGAGAGAAAAAAATAGACCTAGATGCAATTTCAATCATCATTTTGTTAATACTAGCATGTGTAATAATGATACTTTCAAAGAGAGTAATTGTTGAATATAACCATAATTCCCTATAAATCGATTTTCATTTGAACTTTTCACAACATGTTTTTCAACATGTTATCAGGTATGAAAACCACAACGGTTAAATATACGTGAGAATGAGTTGTTGTTTATTGTTTACCAATATTCCATTATCAGAAGTTGGTTATAAAAACAGTTGGAACAACGATTCAAAAAATCTGTTAATTTCTGAGAGTGATACCTGTCGAAACAACGCTTGAAAAAATCAGTTCGTGAGTGATACCCAGTGACGAGTATAGCAATTTTGAAAGTAAGTGTATTCAATTGTTTTTTATGCTGATGATTTTTCATTCTAATATTTTTGAAATTCAGCTTGGAAGCGGTTGATTTTTCATTCCAATATTTTTCGAAATTCAGCTTGGAAGCGGTTTTTTTAATTTTCAGCTCGAATTTAGATTGATATTAATGTTTTCATGCACACTTTTTTCATAAAATTTTTGTAATTCGAAGCAGCTTCAGTTAAAATTTTTCTCAAAATTCCTTGTTGAATTTTGTGCGTTTCGGGGATGGTATAGAAAGTTCAGTCATTGAGAGAGTATAATTTTTAAACCAATACAAAAACGTTTTCAATCCAATACGAAAACTTTTTTATTTTTTGTTTTTTCTCAGAAATGGATCTACAGAAATTAAATAGAAACTCAGTCGTACTGAAAAAGAAACCAACAATTAAAATATCAGAGCTGCCTAAAGAGACACCGCAGAAGATTCTGAAAGCTAAAATTGTGAGAGGTGAATTTGGAGAGGCCGTGCTTCTAGATTTAGACGAAACAGTGGTATTTCTACTGCAGAGAGTTACAGAAGACTATCGCCCCCATTTGGAGGAATTTTCCTTGGGAAAATACGCCATCGTATTCAAGGGATTAATGGACATTGGGAAAGCCAATCCTCTTGCTTCATTCGAAATTGTGGAAAATTAAGGTTAGTTTTGTTCAATATGCAAAGATTGGTGTTTTCGTTCTGAAGATCATAGAGATCATGAAAACCCTCCCACTCTTGAATGTTTTAAAAAACTTCCTCTTGTTTCATTCGAGTGGAAAAGTAAGGTTAGTTTTGTTCAATATGCAAAGATTGGTTTTTTGAAAAATTTCCTCATGCTCCGTTTGAGTGGAAAATTAAGGTTAGTTTTGTTCAATATGCAAAGATTTTTTCGTTCTAAAGTTTATAGAGATCATAAAACACTCCCACTCTTGAATTTTTGTTTGAAAAACAAATTTATTTCAGAACATCAACGTGTGCAGTCCAGAGTCATCTCGACAACGATCACAGAACCAGCTTAGCAGCCATCCTCAGCAGCTTCATCAACGTGTGCAGAGTCATCCCGATCACACCAGCTTAGCATCCTCGACAGTAGTTTCAACTTCATCAACGTGTGCAGAGCCGTCTCTCGACTCGCAGCTCCTCGACAGCAGCCATCAGCAGCAGCTTCTAAACAACCATCGAATTTTTTTAGAACAAACGGTGAGCCCCATTAATGAAAAATCCAAATGACTGATTTTCCAAAAACAATGTCGGTAATTGATAAATATCTTTCACTCATTAAAGATAATTATTCAGATGATATTGCTAAAAAAGCTGTACAATTAATCGATAAACATATAGGGAAATGCGTTTTAGCTATGAAAAAAATTAAATTTTCGGTTGGAGAAAAAAAGAAAATAATTACAAAAATTGGGGAATTGAACCGCTTTAAACTGATCATCAAAACGATGAATAATAAACATAAAGGTTCAGGTTTACAGCAAAGAAGCTCCAGGGTGAAGTGGAGAAATATTAACAATGTTTTCAATTGTAGAGTTAGAACGGGGGTGATTATCAATTTGACTCATAAAGATCCTAAAAATTTTCTAGACGATGCTTTTTCATTATTCAAACGCGAGATTTCCAAAATTCTGAAACAAATGTCATGTCTCAAAGTTAATTTAACATTTTCGGGAGATTTCATCAAAAAATCGAATGATGAGGAAATTGTTGATCGAAAATATTTCGGTACCTCGAATAAAGCGATAAATTCAGGTACGGACTTGGCTGCTTGGTACAATGAAAACGTTGTGGATGTTATATTGAATAAACTAAGCGAATTTGAAGAACAACAGGCTGGGCATTAAGTAAAATTCTTCTGTTGGAAGTAGCAATGAATAAATATGAAATTGGTAACGGTTCTTCTTTCCTTCCGCTACCAAAACAAATCGCAAGTAGGAAAGCGTGCATTAATATACAAAACAGTGACAAAATGTGCTTCTCCTGGAGTATTGTTAGTGCCTTATATCCCGTAGAAAAAAATTCAGAAAGAGTGTTAAATTATCCTCAATATTCTACAGTTTTGAATACTACAGGACTAACTACTCCAATGAATTTACATCAAATTTCCGAATTCGAAAAGCTCAATGATATTTCAGTTAATGTTTACGCTTTAGAATTGAATCAAGCAAATCAAAAATCATTTTATGCTGTAGTACCTGTCAGACTCACGGCAACAAAACGAAATCGACATGTCAATTTGTTATTGATTCAAGACAAATATTTTCCAAAATTGAACGATCATGAGGCTCCTTCTATTGATGATGACCATACCGAAATTAAATTTCATTACTGTTTGATTAAAAACATTTCACGATTTTTGAGTAGTCAATTGAACAAAAGACAGCATAAAAAATTTGTATGTGACAGATGTCTTAATTATTTTCCTACTGAACAAAAATTAAATGATCACACTGTTTTGTGCGCAAAAACGAATGACTGTAAAATTTCATTCCCTACATACGATTATGTGGAATTTCGAAATTATATTTATAAACAAAAATGTCCCTTTATAATTCATGCTGATTTCGAGTCACTGTTAGAAAAATGTGATGAAAACATATCTAGTAAAACTACAAAATACCAAAGACATGTACCTTTCAGTGCAGGCTACTACTTAAAGTGTTCATATGATGACAGTCTTTCACGATTCAATAGCTATCGAGGTGAGGACTGTATGAAATGGTTTGCTGATGAGTTGTCTGATATTGCAAAATTTGTTGAATGGAAAATACAGAATATTGAACCGATGATAGTGCCTCTAAATACTATCACCGCATCAACTTGTCATATTTGATAAAAACCATTCACCCCTAAATATGTTATTGTAAAAGATCATGACCATTTTACGGGGGTGGTACGGGGGTGGGCGCACCAAGCCCCTTGTAACATCAAATTTAAAAAATTATTTGTGGTACCCATTACTTTTCATAATCTTTCAGGGTACGACGGTCACTTCATTATAAAAGATATTGCAAAAAGGGGGTGTGTGAGCATACTTCCTTCGAATAAAGAAAAATACATTTCCCTCACACATAACGAAGCTGCAACTAAAATTAAATTTCGATTTATAGATTCTTTTCGATTTATGGGAACGTCGTTGGATGAATTGGCATCCACATTGAATCAAAATAGTTTACAAATTTAAAAAAAAGAATTTATCCATTTGGATGTTGAGAAATTCACTCTTCTCACCAAGAAGGGTGTATTTCCATATGATTATGTAGATAGGTCGGATAAATTAAACCACTCTAAGTTACCACCACGAGAAGAATTCTATAATGAATTATATGATGAACATATAACAGATGAGAAATACGCTCACGCCCAAAATGTTTGGGAGTCATTCAAAATCGCAAATTTAGGATCGTATGCGGACCTATATTTGAAAACAGATATTTTATTATTGACAGACGTTTCTGAGAATTTTCGACAAAAATGCATGGCGACTTATGGGTTGGACCCTGCGTGGTATTATACTTTGCCTGGGTACACGTGGGATGCCATGTTGAAGTATACAAAATGTAAATTACGAATTTTAAAAGACATTGACATGGTTATGTTTGTAGAAAAGGGGATAAGGGGCGGAATATCAGTTTGTTCGAATAGATATTCAGGAGCAAATGATAAATATAAGGAAGCATACGATGCTAAAAAACCTTCGAAATACATTTCATACTTGGACGTCAATAAAATATATGGGTGGGCAATGTCAGAATTCTCACCGTACGACGGCTTTCAGTGGGTGGAAAATTTTGATGAAGATGTAACAAAAATTCCCGACGATGCCTCGGAAGGCTACATAATGGAAGTCGATTTGGAGTATCCTGAAAAATTACACGATTCACATAAAGATTTCCCGTTTTGTCCAGAGCATCGAGTACCGCCAAATTCCAAACAAAAAAATTAATGGGTACCCTGTATAATAAAAACAAATATATTTTGCACTATCGCAACTTGAAACAATCAATGGATAACGGTTTGATTTTAACGAAAATTCATCGGGTTCTGAAATTTGAACAATCTGCGTGGCTGCGTCCCTATATAGAAATGAATACTCGTCTAAGGGCTGCAGCCACCAACTCTTTCGGGAAAAATATATATAAACTAATGAACAATGCAGTTTTTGGAAAAACAATGGAGAACATCCGGTTAAACAGGGTGGTCAAACTTGTAAATTCATGGAACGGTCGTTTTGGCGCTAAAAATTTAATATCAAGCCCCCGATTTCAGAGTCGAACCGTTTTCGATACAGACCTGATAGCTATCGAATTGAAAAAAGCTGAACTCATATTTAATAAACCTTCGTACATCGGAATGGTGATATTAGACATTTCAAAAACATGTATGTTCAATTTCCATTACGATTTTATGATACCTACGCTGGGTAAAGACAATTGTCGCCTGCTCTATTGTGATACGGACAGTTTCCTATATGTAATAACGTGTGCAGATATGTATTCAGAACTAATTAAAAAACACCTATCAAAATTTGACACTTCCGATTATCCGTCTGATAACAAATTTCAAATTCCGCTTGTAAATAAAAAAATTCCTGGAATAATGAAAGATGAGGCAAATGGCAAAATTATAACACACTTTGTAGGACTACGTTCTAAAATGTATGCCTATAAAGTACAAGATGGAAAAATTATCAAAAAATCCAAGGGAATTCGATATAATGTAGTCAAAAATAAACTCAATTCCGAAGATTTTATCAATTGTCTCAGAAATTTCAAAGAAGAAATGCGTGAACAGTGTACTATTCGATCATACGCTCACAACGTTTTTACCATCAAACAGATGAAAATAGCTTCAAGTCCACACGACGATAAACGTAAATTGATCCCCAAATCATTTGACACTTTACCCTAATAAGGTTTGGATTTTTTCATGGGACTCATTGTTTTGTTCTAGTTCAATCAAAATGTCTAACACCGCCCCAAGTCTACAAGAATTGTCTGCAAACAAAATTTATAAGACTGTGATTGATGGAAAAATAGGACTAGAAATTTGGTATCACAAAGGCATGCCAAATACATGTTCATTCATTATACCAAAGGAATTTAAAGAAATACTTGATGAAAACTGTATAAGAGAATTGAAAAAAGTGATAAGAAAAAATTACCATTTTTCCGATTGTGATTGGTCAAATTCTTGGAAATTTAGATTTGTAGTTGAAACAAGGTATACTTGAAAAATTTAGTTCTTCTCCCATATATGCCAAATGTTAGTTCATAGTATAGATGAAGACAGTTTTGTACACGTTGATTTTAAATAGGAAAAATTATTCATTAATCAAATTTGTAGCAAGTATAGATGACAAATGTATTATAGTTTTTTCAGTACTGCATTGATAGTTGAAAAATGTTCCGCATTGAGAGATGAAAAATGTATTGCACACGTTGAATAAAATATATATTCGAAATTATGGTATTTTATTACATCAAAACACATTTTACAACATTCTATCATTTATTACATAAATCATTCACAAGTTTTTGTTTATAATAAAATAAGTATTCTCGTAAAGCATTAGCATACAAACTATCTGAAGCTGAAGCTTGACAAAAACCTTCTATAATCTCTTCTAAAGTTAAATTGGTTTAATTTTCACGTAACCATGATAAATGTCAAAAAAGTTCATGGTATCCAGCAAAGCGATGCGGTCAGAAAGCACACCGAGGTGAGTATTGAGGAGTTCGTTTACATCTTCTTGAGACAGCTCCATGTTTGTGGTATCCTTGGAAATGGAAACTTGTTTCGTATTATTTTCGATGTACTGTGTAACGTAAACGTAATCTCCACAACTTGTGGTAATTGGATCATATTCATCTACATAACCATCGATTTGTGATTCAAAGAAGTTTTCCTTTATTTCTTGTAGGATGTCAATGAGTACTGCCCATTCAAAGGAGGCAAAATTGATGGAACGCGTAGAGAATTGCTGCTTCAAAATTATGCATGGACTAAAGTCTCTGGACGGACTTAGACCGCATCGAATTTCATATGTTTGCATGGGGAAGATCATCAGTAGCGATTGATGTTCGTTTCGTGCCATCATTTCGTATCGCTCCAATGCTTTGTCTATGGCGTCCAGAGTTTCATTGTAGTCTTCACACTCATCACTATCGAACATTGCTTCACAACCACTATCGGTAGACATTTTCACACTAAATAAGTGTTGATGTCTGCATGCGCTTTTATAGTCACCCAAATCACGTGATCGATTTCAGCTGTGTATGAGTGATTTGAACGAAAACAACACATCTGAAAGGCCCCCCTGGCGATACATCAACAGTGTGTCCAGTTTCCATAAGATTCTATATAAAATCAACGTTTTCGATCCAACTGTTGTGTGTAGCATCCAAACCGAGCCATTTAACGTCCATTTTTCTTCCTTTTTTTCTCAACACTTTCTCCACCAAATAAACATCAGGGTTGGCAGTTTTTTGTAATTCTTCCGCATAGAATGCCCCCTTGATAGGTGTACCCTGCATATCTTCCAACATGAAAGTGGCAGGGTTAGTGATGTTAACTTTGATAACATTGAAGAGTTCTGTAGTCCAGTTACCTTTATAACTTTTGTCGAAAACATGTTTGGCTTTCGATATGCGTACAATATCGCCGACTTTGAATTTTCTAGGTCCTGCTATTTTCAAGTGAGAATACACCGATTTGAGAATTCCTTCTTCGTTGGTTTTGTTGATTTCTGAAGGTTTCATACCTGTCTTCGAATGACGTGTATCATTGTAGCATTCAGTCATTGCACTTAAGACATTCAACCATTTGTAGGTGCCGTTCAAACTGAAATATTTGTACAGTTTTTCTTTCAATGTTCTGATGACACGTTCCGCCATAGAGGCCTTCATGATGCTGTACGTGCTATAATGATTTATCCCATGTGTTTTCATGAGACTTTGAAATTTTTTATTGTAGAACTCAGTGCCTTGGTCGCTCTGTAGATTAGCGGGACAACGTTTCGTGTGTGCCAAAATATCTGCAAACGATTTGGTAATTTCCTCTCCCGTTTTCGATTTCAGCGGACGAGTCCACACAAATTTCGAAAAGCAATCTATAACGACTAGAATTAGTTTGAAATTTCGATTTTGAGAACTATATGGACGCATTTCGATCAAGTCCATTTGCCACAAGTCATCTAATCCCTTGATTATGGTTCGTCTTCGTGGGAAATTCTTACGAGCTACTCTGTGAAGTTCGTCCACCAATTGACGTTTCTCTCTCGAATGTCCTTCCATTCTGATTGCTGAAACTAAACTGAAATTTTCACTTGATCAAGCCGAATATTTCCCTCCGAGATTCAATCAAAGCATATATGTCATTTTTTATTTTAGTGATATCTTTGCTATGTTGGAATAATGTCGAATCCACTATATTATTAGTTTCATCAAACTTTTGTTGGAAACCATTTAGCCTATCGGTCAAGGTAGTTGTGTGTGACATCATTTCCCCGTGATACTGATTCATGAGCTCCTCGATTGACTTGATTGTTTTCTGAAAACTTTTCACTTGATCAACTAAGACGGTTTCCCTCCTCGCTACCGCATCGATATCATTCGTATGTTTACCCAATACAGTTTGAATATTCAGAATTTTTGTAGCATACTCATTATAAAGTGTCGTATTTCTTTTCGCTAATTGCACTAAATTCCCATTGAAACTTTGAATTCGTCTGTTCATTTCATTGTTCATCATGGATAGTTTTTGCGTGTGTTGACCACCCTGATTCTTGATAGATGGGTTGATTTCTTCAACGAGCCCATCAACGTATCGCTTATTGGCTGCATCCGTATCATCTGTTGGTGTCTTCACATTACATAATTTCAAATCACTGAAATCGATATTACCATCTGGGGTGTGAAGCAGTGCATTACCCTTAGACGTTGATTGAATTCGCCTTCTTTTGACGTTGGGTGCGTTGTCACTACGTCCAAACTTATCGACAACCATTGTGAAAATGATGTAGTAGTGCACCTCAACTTATTATATTTGCTTCCTTGAGTTCGCTCAAAATGGCCATAATCTCATTGTCGAGCGAAGTGTTTCCAGCATCTCGAGATGCTATCAATAACTTGAGACGTTCACACAGTTCGTTAGGGTCATCCCAATAAACGAATTCCATTGGATTCGTATTGAAAGTCATTGCGGTAGGTAAATCAGGCTGTAATGCGGTAGGTAAATCGGGTTGTAAACCTGAACCTGATTTACTTTTCGGAGGAAACATTGGCTTGATTATTTCATTGTACTTGTATCTCTGAGTACCTTTCAGATGACCGAGGGTGTTTTTGTGAACGCTCGATAAATCCAAAATTGTTTTGTATGTTTGTAAATCGTCAGAGGTATACTTTTCAGGTACGTCGAAGAATATGAGTTCATATAGACCAGGTGTTTCTCTCCAGATATGCCCAGCCATTTTGATGTTGCCTGTACGTTTGTCGAAATCTTTTTCCCTCTGACCGAGGAACCATTTTGAAGATACGCCATCATATATGGGGCCATACACCTTGTCGATTTCCTTGCTTTTTTCCCAATGCTTCAGAATGTACGGTTGAGACATTATCGGATATTGATCGATATATTCCTCTAAAACTTGCTCATCTACGCTGAGGGAGGAATCATCTTGCGTACCAGCTTCTAGGGATTGAAATGGAGTTTCTGACGACTCTTCCACTTCTTCTTGTTTAGCTTCTGACAACTCCTCCAATTCTTCTTTAGGTTCAATTTCTTTTTTGATCGGCGCAGTGGTCGTTTTGTCGGCTATTTTCTTTAATGGCACCGACAGAGGCTTGAAGAATTTTTGCAACGACTCATCTTCCTCAGACTTGCCTAATTTCAAAGCTAAATTCCGCGCGCAATTTCGTTGATTTTATTCTTTCGAATAACATCAACTTCTTTGCTCAACGGTCTCATGATGACAAATGAAACTACATTACACCCTGTGTATACATATATATTTGTCGAATCCGTGACGATAGCGGCCGGCATTTATATCGAAATCTTTCATTATCACAATGGCTCCATATCGATCTTGCCAGCATTCCGCACATAATTTTTTAAATTCTTCGAAAGGCATGTCGGGTGAGACGTGTTCATCGAATACATGTTTCGAATTGATTTCATCCTGTTTGAATAATATAATCATATTGCAATTGTCCCGTATCAATTGTTTGGGGATTTTCGAGTATGTTTGACAAAGGTAGGCGGCGTCAATATTCTTATGTCTACACATGGAATAATATTCTCGAATTTTCTGCTGTCCATCGCATGCAACATCATCAAAAATGAATATGAAATTTGATTTGGCTTCGTGAGGACTTATAATTTCCTCATTCTCTTCAAACGGAAAATACCCCAACCCCTTTACTCTGTCCAAGATTTCTTGAACTGCTTGATATTTTGACTGATACAATGACTTTGAGTACACGTAAAGATTTTCGAATTTGACGCCATTTGGGTGGAATTACAGCGTCAACATGGCATTCGTCTTTCCACAGCCACTCGGTCCGCAAATGATGGCACGAAACGAATTAGGTAATAATTTACCGTGTTTTCCCTCCACGCTGTTGGCTTCATTCAGAAAATCTAAATTTTCAATGGGTAATGACTCGTCTTGTTGAACGACTTCCATGTTGTGATGTTGGACAACGAGTGCAACGCGGTTATAAAATGATTGTTCAACATCACTTCATGTCATTCTCAATGTTGACTTACTGCGGTGCAGGTGTCGTCAATTCACTCATCGATAAGCTCCCGTTCGAATTGCATCTACCTGGATATCAGTATTGTGGACCAGGTACACGTCTCCGCGAAAGATTAGCGCTCGGTCAGAAGGGTATTAACGGTCTAGATTCTGCTTGCCGTCGCCACGATTTGGCCTATTCGCAGAATAAGTCTTTGGGGGATCGTCATAAGGCTGATTTGGAGCTGGAGAACAGTGCGTGGGAGCGGTTCAAATCGAAGGACTCTAGTTTGGGGGAGAAAGCAGCCTCTTGGTTCGTAACGACAGCCATGAAGACTAAACGTAAACTTGGTATGGGTATGACCTTCCGACGTAACATTCTTCAAAAAGTTATTGAAAATTGGAAGCCGCTTAAAAAATCCAGTGCTTCGGCTTTGCGAGCCGCTAAAATGGCTTTGATTCAAGCTGGCGGACGTAAAAACATCAAAATACCCAGAATAATACCGTTCGATGCAAAGTCTGGAGGAATACTACCACTTATACCTATATTCGCTGCTCTTTCGGCTTTGGGTTCGATAGCGGGTGGAGCGAGCGCCATTGCAAAAACCGTTATCGATGCCAAGAATGCCAAAAAGAAACTCGAAGAAGATCAACGTCACAATCAGGCTATGGAACATTTAGGTTCCGGCTTGTACCTGCGCAAAACACCTCGAGGATCCGGTCTGTTTCTGAAGAAACAACAACGCAAAGGACGCGGACTCAACTTGAAAAAACAAAAAAAACTCCCATTGAAGCTGCCCAATAGAGCGTTGTATGATTGGGAAATACGTCGGTGCGCTCGTCAACTGAAAATACCGCATTTTCGTGGAATCTTCATGCCTGATACGTTACCAACTTGCGGTCCTTGGCCGCGAGAATGCGCTGTAATCAACTTGGATACTCAGTTGAATGCCGGCACCCATTGGGTAGCTTACATCAAAAACGGCAATGCTGTACAATATTTTGACAGTTTCGGTGATTTGAAACCTCCAATGGAATTGGTGCGATATCTTGGAGGGGGTATAACAATCACATACAATAATGATCAATACCAGAATTTCAATCAGAGTAACTGCGGACATCTCTGCCTAAAGTTTTTACTACAGAATGTCGAGTAAGTGTCTAAGAGATTACACTGATGACGAATTGAGAAATATACCCATCGACTATTTGATGAGGGAAGCAGGACCTTGGGAACTGCTAGATGTGTGGCATAGATTACCGAAAGACTACCAACATCGATTCGCTCTGCAAGTGCGTCTACCATGTTTCATTCATTGTCTACGTGAAGAGTCTACATCACCACCGCTACAAAAAGCAATATCTCATGTGGGCCTGTAACTTGGCAAATAGAATGTTATTACTGTCGAAAATAAATATTTGTTCACATGTTGTTTCAATTATTTAAGGGAATGTCGTAGGCTACATTGTATCAGTCATGTCGATGATATTAACGCTAACGAGTCGTTCTTCGACGCTTTCCATCGATTTTGATCCACCTATTCGATTGGATCCCGATTCAGAATACAGTTTGGCTTTGCTGAGTTTCCATTCGTACAACAGTATACCCAACATTGAAGATGGCACGAAATTCTACTACTATGAAAACGAAGATGAGCCAAAAAGTTTTGATGTACCTACTGGGTCTTACGAAATAACCGACATTGAGAATCTGATTAAAAAACACATCATACCGAAAACATTCAAGGACAACCCAGAGGATCTCAAACCGAATAAAAATACACTGAAAAGTGAAATATTTTGCCTCAAGCATTCAATCGATTTCCGACCGGCAAATAGTCTGGCTCACATTTTGGGTTTTTCATCATCTCTCCTCAAATAAAACACACATTACGCATCCGATTTGCCTGTGGATATCATTAAAGTACGCACCATACACATAAATACCAACATTACGTTTGGAGCCTTCTACAACAACACACCGTCTCATACGATATACGAATTCGCTATTGGTGTTGATCCTGGGTACGCAATTGACGAAACACCCAATCACCTCATTTATCTACCCATTGCTCATAGAGACGAAATAGGTAATATTACGCTGCGAGTACTCGATCAACATTCCAAACCGATCGATTTTCGAAACGAAGAAATAATAATTCGTTTGGAATTGAAGAAGAACTATGCTTATCTATAAGAACAACTCACTACCCACCTCAGTCTTCAACAAGACATTCAACCAGCAACAGCAGCGTCAACCGCTGACAGTGGACAATAAATTATTCCTGGAATCTCTTGGCTATCATGTTGTCCAATCATGTGTTCAACATCTTCCGAAAACCTCAAAATGATGAGTCTATACAAAAGGTGGAGTGGCGAACCTACTATCCATATGTCAAATCATTCCGCAACAATGACGTTATTGAAATCAACATTAATCAATCGGATGCCTACGATGCCTTGTACGACAGCTTGCTATTCATCAGCGGAAAAATTGAGAGAACTGGAGGAGAGGGCAGAGTGGCTTTCGTGAACAATGCTGCCGCTTTCATGTTTCAATCTGCTAGTTACGAGCAGAGCGGTAAAGAATTGGAAACGGTTCGTGAAGTTGGAATTATTAGTACTGTCAGAGGCTTCCTCACCTACACCGATGAAGATATCAAGCACATGGCTATCTCCGGTTGGACTTTTCCCAACAACGTGAGCGTCATCCACCCAACTCATCTCACATTCAACATGCTCATACCAATTAAGCACTTTTTGAATATTTTCAACGATTATCAATGTGTTTCCTATGGTTAACATTCAATTCGTTTAGTACGAGCTGGCGACGATAGCAACTGTTTTGAAATAGAAGAAATTCCCGGTGCACCGCCTGGAACGAAAACAGACGTTAAATTGGAGATTGAAAATATCGAACTGAAAGTCAAACGCATATTTCCACACGACCAAATCAAAAGGCAGCTTTTGAAGGCCATCCAAGCTGACACTCCCATTCTTATACCGTTCAGAAAATGGGAACTTCATATGTTGCCTGCTCTCACACAAGGTGCCAAAAATGAAATATGGGCTGTCAAAACTTCATCGTTTCTCGAAAGTCCTCGCTTTGTCATTGTATGTTTCCAGACAGATCGTGATTACACCAAAACCAATAATGATCCGACGATATTCAATCATCTGAATATTTCCAATATAACGTTGACTCTGAACGGTGAAAATTATCCCAAGGAAAATATGCATTTGAATTTTGCGAGAGGGAATTATTCTCAAGCCTATTTCAATTACACGCAATTTGGTATGAGTTACAAAAATACCAATCAACATAATCCTCTTCTATCATCCTCTGCATTTTTTGACAAATCTCTGTTTGCCATCGATTGTTCTAGAAGGGACGAGAGCATCAAGAGTTCCAGTGTCGATGTGAAGCTTGAAATCGAGGCATCTGAAGGATTTCCCCGAAATACTAGAGCCTATTGCATCATTGTGCACGACACTGTCATCGAGCACCTCCCACTCAGTGAAATCATCAAAAAATGGAACTGAGCATGTGATTTTGTTTCAGTATCGATCGCGACGTCAACATGAGAATAGCCGCAGTGGATATTCAAGGCTTCACCATCGAGCAGAAATTCCATCCTAAGGAGATAGCCATTAGAATTGGAATTCAATGTAGTAACTTTTTATTGTTGCCCAGCATACCGTTTTCGTCTTTGAGTGAAGAGGATTGACGTACCGCCTGTTTCTTGGAGCGAAACGTTCACGGATTGACGTATTCCTCCGGCTTTGTAGAATACCACCGATTAGATGCCATCCTCAAGGAGAATTTGCAAGATGTAGACATCATTTATGTGCGAGGACTCCAGAAGCGGGATTATCTCATCAACAAATCAAGCGATGGACGGTAGCATGTTGAAATTTCCTGTAGACATGATTTTTTCTTCAACGTTACACACATCGTATATGGTAATCATATTTTTCTTCAACTTTGCACACTCTGTATATGACAGAATCATATTTTTATTTCTACCCCATTTGCAATGCTCAATTTTCCAAACCGGCCGTATCCATAAAACCGGCGCACACGTTGACCTCATGGAAACGGCAGCACGTTAAAATTTCCTGTAGACATTATTTTTCTTCAACGTTACACACATTGTATATGGTAATCATATTTTTCTTCAACTTTGCACACTCTATATGACAGAATCATACCTTCCGACGCACGCGTTGATGACACGCGCCCATGTACCACTCCATGGACCGCTGTCATATTCCCAGAGCACGCGCTCTATGGACTGCTTCGCCCGCGTGGCGCCATCTAGCGGGAAGTGTTGGTACTTTCGAGCCAAATACGGCTTTGTTTCACTACTGAAATAGTATTGAACATGAGGCATGAGATTGACCAATATAAGTAGGAAAAGCAAAACTCAAGTAAAGACAATGTAATGCGACGTGAAAAAAATAAAAAGTGCCGAGTTTGAATTATACACAAATACTAGTTAGTGCGTGCTCAGGAAAAGAAAATAACTAAGGCTCGGACCCTTTCTGTAATATATATATATATATATATATATATATATATATATATATATATATATATATATATATTAGTCAGTGCCCATAATTGAACTCATTCCGAGTGAGATTCGCGAGTAGAACGGATAGTGAAATTTTTTTGTGAAACAACCGAAAAAAAAATGGAAAATCTGATGAAGCTCGTCAGAAATATGGAGATGAATTCCGACAAGTGTTGGCTGTTACTCCACACAGTGAACGGTCTCATGCAAGAGAGAGTTGCTCTACTAGAAGACGGGACCACCCCCCCGTATTACTTGGGATTAAACCTATTATATATTCTACTATTCCATGCTGAGTTATCACGCTGCAGAAGCTACCTGCAGTTAGAAGGATGCCCGTGTATGTGGTGCATACCCCCGTCGTTCGCCACGCCAACCCCATTCCCCAGGACCGTTCCAGAGGCGCCGAATTTTGGAGGACGCCATAATTCGTCAGAGGCATGTTCAGCAGCCGACTCCCAGAGCGAATTACCAAGGAGAAGCATGATGATATACCCACAATCCCCCGAGAGCCGCAGCCCATCACCCTGGCCACACGTTCCAAGGTTACGGTCGCGAACTAGCTCAAGCGCCAGTTCCGACAGTGCCATTTCGCCCGGAGCCAGCCCTTCCAGAGACGCCACCCTCGGAAGTGATAACGAGACGTCCAGGAATTCCCTGCCGACTCATCAGTCGCTCTACGACTCAACTACTGGAGTATATAGTTTAATTGAGGTATATAATCATTTTAGAAAATAGGTGTAGGTAATAAGGACAACAACCGTATTCATTTTTATTTTTACTAGATTTACGATGGAAATATGTATAGGTTATTCTACAATGATTCAGTTCTATAACAATATTCAAATAAATAAAAAAATTGATTTCGTTTGAAACAAACATTCAAAGAACGTTGAAGTAAATTGATATACAGGAAAATGCGATAAATTTCCAGCACCGACCGAATAAGATCGAAAACAAAAGCAGAAACGCACTCAGTTCATATGTCTATGTAAGGGAATAAGTGGAATCCTAACAATTCCATTGAGAACCCGTGGAGGCAATTACCGCCCACTAGACAAGCTGGTAGATAGCTATGAAAATGTATCAGGGTCACCGCCAATCCCAGAATATAAACAAGACTTGGCTTTCGAACATTTTATTGATGATTTTTTCTTATTGTTCAACCAGGCGTTTCCCTTACGCGAAAAAAACATAATGTCAGTAATATTAATCAGTGGATCACACCCTCTCTGATAGAGGAAGGTGCTTTCTTGAGAGATGTATTTCATCTAATGAAAAATTATCCTGATGATATCAATATCAGAAATAAAATAATACCATGAAAAAAGTACATGAGAAAAAAATCATCTTCACAAAGAAGGAATTCAATTCACAGAAAATTCTATCTGCTCCTAACAAATCTGGTGCCACTTGGGGCGTCATAAAATCAACAATACAACTTAGCAACTCAAACGAAATTCCACTGTCTATAGTTACTGAAAATGAAGAAAAACTGACCGATGCTCAGAAAATCACCACTGCTTTCAATACCTCTTTCATCAATAGCGTTGATAATCTCACGAAATCTTGCTCTGTTCGTGAAAGTTATGGACTCAATATAAAAAATGACAATCCCAATTCAATTTTCCTAACGCCTGTGAACTGTCAAGAAATATCAGACATAATTTCTTTGGTTTGTTCTGAAAGCTCCAGTGGTGTAGATGGAGTACCGTGCAGCCTCATAAAAGATATTACCGATGAATTATCTGAGGTCTCGACTTTTCTAGTGAACATTTCATTCAAACTAGGAACATTCCCACATTAACTCAAGTCTGCCCTGGTAATACCAATCCATAAAAAAGGCAGTAGCTCAGAGATGTCTAACTACAGACCTATAGCTATGCATTCCAAGTTAGACTTTTGAACTATATGATAAACTTTGAGCTTTCAACTAACAGGCAATTTGGTTTTACTAAGAATAGATCCACCAAACATGCACTACTGGATTTCTATGAACAACTCCTCAATAATTTTGACAAGAAATTAGAAACCTCTACAATCTTTTTCGATTTTCGAAAGGCTTTTGACGTTGTTAACCACCATCTTCTTCTCAATAAAATGGAAACATATGGTATAAAAGGGGCCAGCCCTATATTGGGTTAGGTCATATCTTTCCGTTAGGAACCAACAGGTTTGTATTAAATCAAAAGGAGTAACATTTATGTCAGAACCTTTAAACGTAAGCAGCGGCGTGCCCCAAGGTAGCACATTGGGACCAACATTTTTCATCATCATGATAAATGACATCATTCGCAATATACATGGTGGATTATTGACGCTGTTCGCTGATGACACATCAGTGCTTATAGGTAGTGAGAATTATGAAGAACTGGCAAAAAAATCCAAGCATTGCATCAGTGAGATGGAGCGATGGTGTGGTGTTAATGGAATAATACTGAATGTATCAAATACGAATCTTGTTCTATTTGCACCTATAACATCGAAATCAGATGTCAGTATACTTGTGAGGTCTGGTGCAGACATTAAGTCCCTTAGACAGAACGAGTTCTTCAAGTTTCTGGGTGTATGTGTTGATCAAAACCTATCCTGGGAGATCCACACACAGAGTCTGGCGAGCTCGCTGTGTAAAAAAAACTTTGCAATTCGTCAACTCCGGAATGTCACCAACAAAGATGCCGCGATGGCTTACTATTATGGCTGCGTACATTCGTCGCTCATGTACGGCATCCTTTGCTGGGGTAACAGCCCAGGCGAGGAGCTCGTTTTCAATAGACAGAAACGCATCATTGGGAGCATATTTGGCCTGCGATCTACAGACTCATGTCGTCCTTTCTTCAAGATCCATAAAATTCAAACCATATTTGAAATATATATACTAACCGCTATCTGTTTCATTCACGACAATTTGGATAAATTTAAAACTTTTGGTGAAATGAATAGATATTCAACAAGAAATTCAAACAAATTATACATTCCCCCTGTCTCTTTGAATCAGATTAAAAAAGGGACATAATTACTTCACTCAAAATATACAATCATTTACCTGACTCACTGAAAGCTCTTAAAAATCCTATTTTCAAAGGACTGTAAGAAATCACTGGAAGGCAAAAACTACTACTCCCTTAGGGAATACTTTGATGATCAAATTGATGTCCATCCCATCCAGTTTGTTTAAGTTAAGGTATTTTAATTTTGATTATATGTCTCTTATGTAGTGTGAGAAGTGACCTGTCATTTGTGCAATGTGTGTAGTTTGAGTTATTGTTCAAAATGCCATTCTTAGTTCAGTTTAGCATAGTTTTAGATATGTTGACAAATTCAATACTTGTACTGCAAGTCTCATGAATAATAAATGATTTGATTTGAAGACTATCATCACCTCAGTAAAATTTAGGTGAAGGGTCGACGAATTTAGAGATAACGAAACAGGTGTTGATCACTGAACTGAATTAGTAATTTTTAAATTGATCTACAATAAATAGACCAATTCAATTCGAGTAAGGGAGGAATGTACTGAATCTCTCAATATTCAGTTAATATTCAAATTTTTCAGCTGAAGTTATCTCAGTTCAAAGTCGAAAAAAAAATATTATAGTTTCTGAAGTACTGTAATTTCATTCAAAAATTAGAAAGATTATTTAAAATATCATTCAGTAACTGCTTTGCCACGTCGAAAGGGAATTCAGAAAGCATTTTCAGTAAAGTAAATTAAGATCAAATATTTACCGAGTATAGTAAAAACTAATCATAAGATTACTCACATATACGAACGTCGCGCTGGAAACCCAGAACTGAAATGAATCAAGTTATTAATTCGCGTGTGTGCGAACATTTTTAAGAGAGGGAGGTATTGTATTAAAAATAGAATCCGAGCAGATGTTTGACCATGACACGTCGAAAGCGGCGATATGCTTTGTGTCTAGCTAACCTTGATGAATAATTAAGATTAATGAGCTTGTTGTTCATCGAAAAGTGGAATTTGGGTTGCACGGCAAACTTCCTTTGTTTAAATGAATCTACGTCAGGCGGGGAAATCATATATAAACTGCGAATTGGCAGGAAGCAACAATTACAGATAGAGTTGAGATTAAGACAAGATCAGATAGAAGCTAGATCGTGAGTGATAGAAGTACGAACAATTAGTAATAAAAATGAAGTTTAAGGATTAGATATAAGAGTCAGATTCAGAACAGTAGTAGCAAAGGTAGAAGTTAGATAATCAATAGTGACAGGTTTCCAGAGTGCTCGTTCCGCCCCAAAAACAATGTGTAAGTTGAAATAATGATAATGACTCTGCTGAAGGTTTTGCCGTACCAAATCGATTGTATTATGATGATTTGAGTTTTGAATTGGTTGTCTCGTATATATGCCTCAATGTACCTCATGTTCAATGTGACTGACGTGTTTCCTTTTTTACTGTTATGAATAAGCTTGAAATTGAAATATAAACTGTATCGAAGAACAAATTGTTTCCATCCAAGAGAACACGAACTCAACCCAAATCAAGATCTGTTCGCACTCTGATCCATAAAGTTTACCTACGGTTGAACCTTATAATGACCGCTCGAAATAACATCAAACCAACCCTTATGGATCCAGGGGCGCGACATAATTATATAGCCAAGATGGAAAGATAAATTCAATTTGCTTACCATAAATGCATTCCATGCGAATTGCAAAATCAACATTAATTTGCTATTATTGGATAACAAATATAGACTACTAATTTAATGCCACGATGGTAATTACCAAATAATCCATAAGTATAACTTCAATTAGAGGTTCAATTTGATAACATATTTGTTCAATAATCTTTCCAATAACTGCCAACATGAGAAGTCGCAATGTTGCTATCGATAGAAACTAGTGATTACCGGCGATATGCTATGCTGCGGACATTAAGCAATCGCCAATAAGTAGGGGAGGGTAGGTACGTTCGGGACGTAGGTATATGTGGGACACCCTCAATAAATAGGAAACTTTTGAATTTACCGATTTAATGTCTTGATACATGGTTACCACCATTGCAGCCATTCCTGAAACGAAGTTAGAAGTTCACATGATGTGTTTTACTGTTCAACAGGTGGAATTATTCAATTTAGTGGGTCAAAAAGTAAATTTCTAACTACCAGAAGTTGTTTTTATTGTTAAGGACCATATCTGCTGACCAAGTTAGGTAAGTGAGTCTTAATATTTGTATATTATAGCAAACGATTACATCTACATTTGAATGTTATACAGATAACCTATGTATGTTAAAATCAGCTTTGAAATATTCATTGCTTAGTAGGTACGTTTGGGCCACAAGCTGGTAGGTATGTTTGGGACGACCCAAATGTCCCTAACATACCTACACGCACTGTCCAAAACATACCTACTGCATATTTTGCGTATACAAATTCAGTTTATAGATGCTGATTTGCTCACTTTGGAGAGGTTTATCGAAATGTTTTCTTACTTCTCAGATAAAAATGCTGAGCATTTATAAAAAAAAATCAGGCGCAGAATTAAAGCGGAAACCACGAAAAACCCTGAATTTTGATGTTATCCAGAGGGCTTATTCAGATGTTGTTGACAATGGAAAATCAATAAGAACCGCCGCAAAAGATTATGATGTCCCAAAGTCAACACTAGCCAGATACGTCAAAGCAAGAAACTTACCCGATAGTTCCACTTTCGGTTCTGTACAGGGTGTCCCAAATTCGAGCCTCATCATTGGGATCTCGGAAACTAGAAGAGATACGAGGTCGGTTAAATGGAGGCAAAGTTGCGCAATTTGGTGCTCATCAAAACGCCGCTTTGATATTTGAAATATTCCGAATACTTCCGAAGATTTTTGGAAAAAACCGAATATTCGCGATTTCATTTTTATTTTTTTATGACTCTGTTTGAATAGATATAACAAAACAAATTACACATTCTCATTGCTACTTTTTCTGTTCTACAAGATGGTGTTATCAGATTTTCAAACAGACGTTTCGTATTTGAGCTGCCATCATCGACTTTGTTTTTTTAAATACGGCCCTGGATTTTTTATTATGGATTTCAAAAGCTACTAATGTCCCAAAACTGATGATGTATCGCACTTATTCAAAAAGTTTATATTAATAGCATTTTCCATAAGAACTCATGTGTTGGAGAGAGACAAAAATTAGATGTTTAATAGGATTAAAAACAAACTTTTTTTGCAATAGCGCATTGCATAAAACTGAAAAACTAACATAAAAGTGGGTGGTTAATAAATAATGTAATTAAAGTGTCATCCCTCAAACTGTAGGCCCTAGGCTATAGTTACAAAAATAATTGCATTTTATCAAAGTGGCGGTGCATCGTGCACTTCGGCTATCTTAGTTCATTTGTTAATGTTTAAATTATCCAATATTTTGACAGTTCACTGTGCGTTCACTAATCGTTAACGCTTATTAAACCAAAATGACTTTTTCTAACGAAGAAAAACGAGACATGATAAGGATTTATTATATTTCGAATCGAAATTCAAAAACGGCTTGTGAGCGCTATTTGTTGGAATATCCAGAGAGACGGCAGCCGCATTATAGTTATTTTGCTAATATTGATAATAATTTAGCTCAGTACGGAAGTTTTGTTAAGCCAAGAGTTGAATATGGAAGACGAATCGATCCAGAAGAGGAACAAATTATCTTGAACACTGTAAGTTTGAAAACTATTACAAAGTAGAAAGTAAAATGAATAATTTTAAATTATTTTTTAAGGCCAATAATAATCCCCGAGCTTCGGTTAGAGTTTTCGCAGAAGAAGTAGGATTACCGCGAATGAGAGTTTGGAGAACTTTAAATAAGCGTGGATATAAACCTTACAAAATTCATATTAGTCAAACACTAAGACCGGGCGATGCTGAGAGACGATTACAATTTTGTAACTGGTTGCAAAATAGAATTAATGAAAATGACGACTTCCTAAATAAAACTATATGGACAGATGAATGCAGTTTTTCAACAGATGGACTATTTAATAGACATAACGAACACTATTGGTCAATAGAAAACCCAAGGCAGAATCAAGAAGTAAGACCTCAGGGACGACAATCATTTCACGTATGGGTCGGTATGTGGCACAATAAAATTATCGGCCCGTTTTTTCTTGAAGGAAACTTAAATTCCGATAGATATGCAGAATTAATAAGGACCAATATATTGGATTCCTTAACGGAAGAACCTTTGGAAGGATTACGTCAACTATGGTGGCAACAAGACGGTGCACCACCTCATAATGGGAGACGTGTTACAAATTTATTAAACGAATTATTCCCTAATAAATGGATTGGAAACCAAGGTCCCGTACGTTGGCCAGCTAGAAGCCCTGACCTAAACCCTCTAGACTACTTTCTTTGGGGATTTCTCAAAAACCGTCTTTATCGAAACACGCCACAAAATCTTGAAGTTTTACGACAAGACCTATTAAGGGAGATCAGGGCTATCCCTGCAAGGACCATTCAGCGTGCCATCCATAAACTTCACAGACTAACACGAAAATGCATTCAAGCAGGTGGATTGCAATTTGAATATTTGCTTTAACCTTCATTGGGTATTCAATTTAATAGTTTTCGTTTGACTTTTTTTTGGAATAATTAAAACATCATGCCTATTGTCACACATTGTTTTATTTCAATTTTTAGGAGCTTCTAAGAGTTCTAAGGTACTAAAACCAATGATGAATCGTTCTTTTTCGAAAAAATCATTTTAACGATGTCCTGCCAAGATCTTACCAAAAATCTATTCTCTTTCTCTCTCTAACACATGAGTTCTTATGGAAAATGCTATTAATATAAACTTTTTGAATAAGTGCGATACATCATTAGTTTTGGGACATTAGTAGCTTTTGAAATCCATAATAAAAAATCCAGGGCCGTATTTAAAAAAACAAAGTTGATGATGGCAGCTCAAATACGAAACGTCTGTTTGAAAATCTGATAACACCATCTTGTAGAACAGAAAAAGTAGCAATGAGAATGTGTAATTTGTTTTGTTATATCTATTCAAACAGAGTCATAAAAAAATAAAAATGAAATCGCGAATATTCGGTTTTTTCCAAAAATCTTCGGAAGTATTCGGAATATTTCAAATATCAAAGCGGCGTTTTGATGAGCACCAAATTGCGCAACTTTGCCTCCATTTAACCGACCTCGTATCTCTTCTAGTTTCCGAGATCCCAATGATGAGGCTCGAATTTGGGACACCCTGTACATACAAGTAAACAGATTTTCACAAAGGCCGAAAAAGACCATTTAGTCACCTATTTGATCAAAGCAAGCCATATGCACTATGGTCTCGCCCTGAAGCGAAGACGAAAGAACTGGCTCACCAGTTTGCCATTGCCAACCAAAAAACTGTTCCAGAAACTTGGGATACTAACAAAAGAGCAGGAAAATTTTGGCTTCTAGGTTTTTTCCACAGACACCCAAATCTTTCATTACGAAAACCTGAGGCTACCAGCCTGTCAAGAGCCACAAGTTTTAATAGGAAGAATCCCAAGTAGCACCGAATATCCTATGGATATCCGGTTTATGTCCATATCATGTACGGATATCCGTGGACACGAAATGGACATACATAGAATGTCCATCAGTGGGCACGTTTTGGATGGACATAAATGGATATCCATGGAATATCAATAGTGGACATGTTTTAGGCTTGGATTTCAATGGATATTCATAGGATATCCATTACTGGATCTTTCGAGAAAAATAATTATATAATGGAAATAAATATAGGTGGACTTATGCAACAGTATAGATCACCATAGATCATGTCATGCATCGTGGAAAATAGCACTTTTTCTCTTTTAGAGGCATGAACTCCATAAAATCTCATTTATTTTCATCAGATCTCATTCATGGGAATTCTGCAAATTTTATGCAAAATTAGCAATATCTAAGTTTGATTTCTGTGGAAAAATGAGGAATTATCATGCATAAGGATCTTCCTCGAATTTTATGTTTATTTTCATGTCGTTGCAAAGATGACCGAATGATTTCTCATTAATTGTGCAAGGTGCAAATTCCGAAGATAATATCATGCCATTAGTCGTGCCGAAGCTAGCCGATATATTTCTCATTAGTTCTACAGTGTGAACGTAGAACGGTCGCGGAACGTGAAATGTCAGGACCACAGGTGTTCTGTGGTGGAACTAGCCAGAAGAAAAGGAGGTAAGCGAAGCAGTAGTAGGTTCCGAAGCGAGAAAAGTATAAGTACTAGCACCTAGCCCAATCAATATAGAAGATACCCACGGAGATCATTATCAAATATCCACAGGGTTACAACATGATTTCGAATCAGACAACGTTGTGACCCCTTGAACGAGTAGAGCCAATAAATCAGAAGAAGAAGTAGAAGGTTAGGATTTGTGATCTGCGGCACGCCGGTTTTTGAATTCCGCTATTTGTGATAAGATCCTATTCTACGATTACCGAACAGTTATTGATTGACTCTGATGAAAAAAATGGAAAATAGAAAAAGGAAGCTTTTTCATAAATATTATAGAAAGGCAACTGAAGAGGCAAGAATATATGTTGCATCTGACTTCAGATGTGACGCTGTTCCAACTCCAACAGCTTCCAATGAGGCACAGTTCATATTGACATTTCGGTAACTTTCATTCATTTTCTGGGTTGGAATGAAGTATTATTCTGGTGAGTGAGATTTTTCTAAAAATAACTCTCTATTTTGCTTTGTGTAGATATTCCCACTATCAGCAACCCAGTAAACACGAATCATCGGCAAAACATCGATATTGGTACGGCATAATCGGCATAAGGTTGGCATCGGACACATATAATCGAGCCAACACATAATAGTTAACGTTGTCAACACACAATTTGATCGGTGTATTCCAACGCAAAGTTTCGATAATGGCTCAACGCCTCCATAAGCTGTTGGCATATTGTCGGCACAATATCAAAACAGTGAAAATAATCCGTTGGAAAATCATCTGCTCCCGTTCGTATCAATAACTCATCAATTGAAGTGCACAGAGTTTTCAAATTTCCCGGGAAGCAAGGCATCTCTCATTTGTCTTTAAGGTCCCCGTGTTGCCGTGATCAATGTTAATATTTCATTTCGATTTCATTTCATTGTCAGTCTGTACTTCTGTCTTATGTACTTATGTATTTCGTTTTCGTTGAAATGCGTGTGTGATTAGCTGTTTCGTGTTTTTTTTTTGTCATTTGATGTGCTGTGAGCTGGTAATCGCTGGTATATAGGGAGTCAACCTTCTTCAGAGGTGAGTTTAATTTTTCAATTCACTAATAAGGCAGGATTACTTATCGAATAGTGCATTTATTTCAGCATCATACTGTTGGGATGGGTATTGGGCATCACCTAGTTTTTCATTCCAGGTTCACGGTATATAATAAATCATTCCACCTTCCCCATAACGTTTTACCAAGTTATCAATATAAATCTCGAAAACAAAATCCTGAGTGGATTTGGAGGTTAGGTAGGTAAATGGTAACAATTTCAGTGAAAAGTGATGAAAAATGTGCCAGGTGGACACCTATCTGACGAATAGAAACGTGTGGGTTCTGATCGTAGCAAGGGCGTCCATACAAACATTTTCTCGGGGGGCGGAACGGAAGCATTTACACTCTAGACCTACACCTTATTAAGTTTGATACTGAGTTGTAAACAATTCTCATTTATGACTTTCTTGTAGACTCTAAACTTCATGAAGTTTTGTTTAAATGAATGCAGTTTGAAATACATAAAATGGTGCAAACATTTCTTCGACCCTAGGCGTTGCCTGATAAACTTGGAAAGTATTGTCGAATATTGAATCATATTTTCATACATTATTATTATCATCATTTAGATTTCCAGTTTGAATATCACAACTCAGTTCATTTCCTAAAAGAAAACAATAGTTTAACTGGCCCAGATAATTGAACTAGTTTACAAAACGCGAAAAGTAGGTTGTTGCTGATAAATGAAAAGTCAGCAATAACTTCTTTACGAGGGCAGGAGATTGGTTTTTCGGGAGATGAGCAACGGGGAGTTGATCATCGGGAGTAAAAGTGGTTAGACGGAGTCCAGCGGGTTGGTTGAAGACTCGACACATCTCACCCTTGCTACGATGCACCCCATTATTATGTGAGTACTTACTTATTTCTTTGAAACTGTGTGAACTTTGTCGTTGAATAAATCTTGTTATGTTTTTTTATATCTCACTGCTTCATTTCTGAAATATCAAAACCCTCTCGTGAGTCAAGCTCAATATAGAAAAAAGGTCGCAAAAACCCTACGCGACATATGGTGGAGGCGCCATGCTCTTTCCTGCAGCTAATTCTCCCTAATTAGCTGATTTGTACAATATTTTTTTCTTGTTTTTATAACTTGTTCAAAATGAAGTTTTTTTCGCAGAAACATTCAACAGTAGGCCTTATTCAACTTCTTTGCTTCAAAAAGTTTTAGGAAGATAGCATTCATAAAAACGAGATTTATTCAACTCTTAATTTATTTTGATAATCAGAATCAAATTTATTAGGTTTGTCTCTTAGTTTCTCAAATGATTCACCCATTTTTTTTTTCATTTTAAACTGAATGAACAACTCAAATTCATTTTGCTAAAAGGTATTAGTACACTGGACAAATCTCAATTTGACTCTGACCCTTCTCAAACGGTTTTGATAAGAGAGATATATTGTGCCCGTAAAAATCTTGGTTTGAAACATCCCCTTTGATTTTATTATACTCACTTCAACTCAATTCACGTGAAACTGGAACCATATCACATATATATTTTCCTTTGGCGGGCACGTTATCAAGAGTGTATCGATTAATAGTGCAAACCTCTCTCGAGCATATCGAACAATATGGATATTTTTTATTGATGAATAACGAAAATTCTACCACTGAAGTAACTAATTTGCGGTCATCAATAATTTCATGACATGAATTATTTCTAAAATAATTGGATAATTTCTTTCTAAAATAATCACCAGGTATCTGAAACTCAGATAAACATTCTTTATCCGTTTGAGTTACGTAGTACACGCCATATTAAAAACACGATTGCTTTCAAATTGGTCCTCCTCATGCTCGATATAACCGAAGTACCTCTGGTTGGTTCGATGCAAATCTCTTCACTGATTGGTTTATGGAAATAGCACTTCCATATTTCCGGAAATTACCAAACGGTCCAAAAGCTTTATTGGGAGACAATCTCGCCAGCCATCTCACAATTCCTGTGATACAAAAGTGCCTTGAACACGATATAAGATTCGTCTTTTTACCGCCTAACAGCACCCACTTGACCCAGCCACTCGATGTGGCAGTGTTTGCTCCCATGAAGAAAAAATGGCGCGAGCAATTGAAGAAGTGGAAAACTCGCAATAAGGGCACGATGAGGAAAGACGTTTTCCCACGTCTGCTGCGAAAGTCAATCGAAAGTTTGCAAGAGAAACTGTCCGACAATATTATTGCTGGGTTTCGAGGCACGGGTATCTTTCCCCTTGATCGACAACAGGTTCTGAAGAGGTTACCAAGCGACACTGTGGAAGACTGTGCTAGCGAACCTGCAGCTCAAGCAATGGTTGCAACTTTGACAACAATGTTTAAAGAAGCCAGATATGGAAAATGTAATGCACCTGCGCGAGGCAGAAAGAAGAAGATAAACGTTGCACCAGGAAGGAGAGTGTCCGCCGAAGATATAGAAGATATAGACACCCCCAGTACGTCAAAAGGTCTAGCAAGAAAATCTGGAATAAAGCGACGACAAAAACTGCCAGCGTCAGATGAAAGCTCTGATTCTGATTTTCCAAATACAAATGCAGCAGTCGCAGGCCAGCGTTCCGACATTGATGATGATATAACGCAACCGATAAGACTGAATAGGAAGTATCATCCTTGGGATAGCGGTGATACAGATCTCGAAGCATCCGACAAATTTTCAGAAAGTGGCGGTTCCGAATTAGTAGAAAACGAAGGAGCTGATGAAGTCGAAGACGAAACTGACTGTGATTCCTCACCTACAGTATTACTGCCCACACTGAAGCCTGAAGATTTTGTTATCGTCGAATTGGGGACAACAAAAGGCGCGAAAAAAAAATTCGCTGCAAAAATTCTTTCTATCGAAGACGGAAATCAATACTGGTGCTCTTTTTCAAGACCAAATCAAAAAATAAAAGATGCCTTCGTTTTCCCCAATATAGACGACTTATCTCTAGTGCAGCATGCGGAAATTAAGAAGAGACTGGCTCCCATCTTAAAACTACGACGAGGAGGCTTCCAGTTCCCAGGCCAAAAATTTTAAGTTACCGTATTTATCAAAGGGTTTTGAATTATTTCTTGAGTTTATCATGAGCATTATGCATTTGTTAATTTTTTTATACATTTTTATATATTTTTTTGAGAAAATAAATGTTTATTTCTATAAATCGTTATGACTCGAAGAAAAATTGAGATATCGCGGTGAAACAACCACCAAAGTTCGTTTATTTTTGTGTATTATTTTTCATGTCACCCATTAGTAGTCTGACTCGAAAAACAGATAACAAAACGATGAATTTTCAAGTCACCCCAAAATGGGGAGACTTGAAAAACAGTAAAAAAAATTTTTTTCAACCATATGATTAGGCCACTTGGCATTTCAGACCATGCAATCGGTAGAACTGATCGTTACGCACATTTACCACCAACTCTCGTTTCTCAGAAGCAAACAGATTTTTTTTTATCAACCGAAAAGTTACAATTTCTTTTCAAGTACCCCCGTTTTACGGTAATATACTTTTCCAAATACAAAAATAATGAGAGTACTATCAAAACTGTCTCTTCAATATCCGAACTCTTGCTTCTCAACATATGCTAGTAGTTGAAATTTGAATCACCTGAGGGTAGAAATGTTTGACAGTACTATATAATGAATCTGCTAATTAGTACCAAAGTCAGCTAGTATGAAATGTGTGAATATTTGTATCTAAGAAACACCTTGTCAAACTACTTTACTATTATTTTTTCAGTATCTTTGAAAAATCTAAATTCTCACAAGATACAAATGAAAAATGTTGAAACATCAAGTTTAACACCATCTCCTAGGTTTTGTCCTTGATAAATTTGCTTTTTCTTAACTCTTCCCAGTTGCAAATGATATGTGTAAAATAACACCCAAGTAACACCGACTTCTCCGCGGTATCTATGAGATGTAAAAATCAGGATCTTATTGCGAACTTCTATTATGAGATCTCGGCGATTGCCATGTTCCGTCACCAGTCGACGTTCGCACTGATGTCCTCATGTGAAATCTTGGGGACCTCACATCACAACTGCTCTGTTTCATCTTATTCCGAGTTCTCTAAGTTATCCTGAATACAACCATAATAAGAAATTCGCACTGATATCCTTATGTGAAATCTTGGGGACCACACATTACAACTGCTATGTTTCATCTTATTGCGAGTTCTCTATGTTATCCTGAATACAACCATAATAGGAAATTCGCACTGATGTCCTCATGTGAAATCTTGGGGACCTCACATCACAACTGCTATGTTTCATCTTATTGCGAGTTCTCTAAGTTATCCTGAATACAACCATAATAAGAAATTCGCACTGATGTCCTCATGTGAGATCTTGGGAACCTCACATTACAACTGCTATGTTTCATCTTTTTGCGAGTTCTCTATGTTATCCTGAATACAGCCATAATAGGAAATTCGCACTGACGTCCTCATGTGAAATCTTGGGGACCTCACATTGCAACTGCTACGTTTCATCTTATTGCGAGTTCTCTAAGTTATCCTGAAAACAACCATAATAAGAAATTCGCACTGGCGTCCTCATGTGAAATCTTGGGGACCTCAGGTTACGACTGATATGTTTCATCTTATTGCGAATTCTCGAAGTTATCCCGAATGCACCTAATACAAGAAATTCGCACTCATGTCCCTATCAGAAATCCTGGAGATCTCACTTCACAACTGCTATGCTTTATCTTACTACGAGTTCTCTAAGTTATCCCGAATACAACTAAAACAAGAAATGCGCACTGATGTTCCCATGAGAAATCTTGGAGTTTCTTATTAAGTACCCTGATATAACGAGACCTTTACTTGTTAACATGAGACCGTTTGTAAAAAGAAATAGAACCTTTCTCACATTTTTCAGTAAATCATAATTGTTGCTAACCGTCTTCCAAAAAACTATAAAAACTGTTTCTGTTTTCAATTTCGCAACGACAAAATCAGTGCATTGCTTTTATTGCTCTTGCTTTGAAAAGAGATGGAAATATTTTGTCATATATGCGACAGTTGGCAATAGAAATTTGAGAATTATGAGAATCAGGCCACTATTTCCTCTTCAAGGTGCAAGTGCCGGTTAAAAAAAATTGAATTTCAATTGATAATTTCTTTCATTTGTACGAAGGCGTAGAAGGGCCATATAATTTCTTAAATTTTTTTCAACTAGTTTCCGACTTTAAACTCGGAATTTTATTAAATTCCGACTTCAAAGTCGGAATTTTATTATTTTTCAACCAGTAAAATTCCGACTTTGAAGTCGGAATTTTATAAAATTCCGAGTTCAAGTCGGAATTTAATAAAATTCCGAGTTTAGAGTCGGAATATTAATAAAATTCCGAGTTTAGAGTCGGAATTTAATAAAATTCCGAGTTTAAAGTCGGAATTTAATAAAATTCCGAGTTTAAAGTCGGAAACTAGTTGAAAAAAAAATAAGAAATTATATGGCCCTTCTACGCCTTCGTACATTTGGAATATTGTTCGTACGAATAATATATCAGTGATGTTTTTAGGATTTGAAATGATTCATGTGTGGTATATAGGAATTTAGATTTGAATGCAATAATTGTGATAAATCGCAGAGAATTTGGCCAGTTTCCTGACTACTCGATCTGCTTCCTAGCAAATATTCCTTTTATATATATATATATATATATATATATATATATATATATATATATATATATATATATATATATATATATATATATACAGTGTGACCCACTTGAAAGCGGGACACCTCTATAAAACCCTTATTTATTATCCGATTCCAAAGTTTTTTTTTTATTAGATAGAGCATTAATAGTTCTAGTTGAATGCCATAAATTCGAAATGAAAATAAAATTTTCAAGGCCTACTTCGAATTTTTTTCAAGGTCGAAAATCCAAAAAACCTATTAGCGATTTTTAAAAATAATATTTGACGAAGCCACTGGATTTGTGATGCTTTCAAAGGGGGGTGACCAAAATTTCACGATGAAATTAGTTTTTTTCAACAGAAATATAGCATAAGTAAAATTCATATCACTTTATCAAAATATTTCGACAGTCGTCAAATAAATCACAATCTTGTAAAAAATATCGTTTGAAATGCTCTTCAGGTCGTTAGTAGTCGAGTTTGTGAACAGCAGTTATTCAAAATGGCGTCAAATTATATTTCTTCCAAACGTATAGGAGATAGTTATGACCATCAGCAGTTTTTTGCTAGAGAATTAAAAAAATAATTTCATCGTGAAATTTTGGTCACACCCCTTTGAAAGCATCACAAATCCAGTGGCGTCGTAAAATTTCAATAAAAAAATCACTAGTATGTTTTTTGGATTTTTGACCTTGAAAAAAATTTGAAGTAGACTGTGAACTTTTTATTTTCATTTCGAATTTATGGCAATCAACTAGAACTGTTGATGCTCTATCTAATGAAAAAACAACTTCTGAATCGGATACTAAATAACAGTTTCAAAGAGGTGGCCAGCTTTCAAATGGGTCACTCGATCTGTATATACATGCTGAGGTGTTGTCACAGGGGATTTATGACTTGACGCCGGGGACTCAATCTGCCTACTCCTTGAATTAAACTAAGGGATCGAAGGGTGTTCAGTGATATATATTTATATCAGTTCATCCCAGTAAACACTAGGACATCCAATGACGACCTTCCAATGGATATCCGAAACGTACGTCAAGGATATCCAATGGATGTACTTTGATAGACGACGCGACGGATGTATACAATATGGATATCCCATGGATATCCATAGGCCACTGAGTTGTACGTCCAACGGATCTCCATTTTTGGATAAACATGGACATATTTTGGATGATAATTGTACGAAAATGAACAATCAATGGACAATAAATTGATGTCCAATGTAGCACAAACTTATTAGACCAATATTGATTCAGTACAATATTGTTGATGAAATATTGACAAAGAAGGTATAATCGATTGATGTCACTTGATGCCTTAGTTTACATATTCGGAATATTATTAATTTCTTTTTATACCAACTAGTCAACTTCAAAATTTCACTCATTGACATAACCAAATACAAACCTGAAATAAACTCTGGCTGCGGCGGGGCTTGAATTCACGACCTTCACTATGAAAATATCATTGACGACCGCTGAACGCTCTGTGGTACGGAGAGACTCATTAGATTGAGGGAGTTGGGTGGTATAGATGTGATGACTTCAAGTTAGTTATGTTCGAGACAACATTAAATTGTTAGAAAGTTTAGTAACAATGAAAATATATTTGAAAAAAACACTGAAGGATCACTGTCTTATGTGATTTTTTTAGGAATATTTCACCATGAATAGTGCATTACCAATATCGATATATGTTTGAATACACTAAGTGATCACTCTCAATATCCCGATACCCCTTTCAGGTTGTAATTTGAAAATGACGATTACATATTCGAATATTTTCGAATATTTTCATCAATTTTTTCTCTTACGATTCATATATTGCATTGGACCAATCTGAATTCGGGGTTCAGCCAATATGATGAAATGTATTTCATCTGGACATTTGGGAAGTTAAATATGGATCAGTTATGGACATATGAACCGAACCTTGTGTAGACTTGAAATGGACATAGACTGGATATATGATGTACACAATTCGGACATGTATGGGACCTATAAAGTAAACAAACTTGACATGTGATGGACTTATTGTCGACAAGAAATATTCGGTGCGAGTCCTTTTCATATCCGTAAAGGGATATCCATAATTTGATCGATGAACATTCATTGGACGTCTGTTAAACGTCCATCTTTAGATGGACCTTTCATGGATATCCACGGAAGACCATTTCATGTCCATAGTGGGATATCCGTTGTTTGCTCGGTGAAGGATATCCACTGGATGTTCATTTTAGGTCCATGCGGTAATGGACATTTCATGGATATCCAGTGGATGTCCGTTTCATGTACATGCCCACATATGGATTAATAATGGACTTTATATGGATATCTATCGAATATCCTGTGTTTACTGGGGCATTGACTTCGGCTGATATATCACCAAACTTTCTTCGATTCCTTAGTTCAACCTAAGGAGTGGGCAAAATTGGTATCTCAAACTGAAATCGCAGCGCTGTTATGGCTATACGTCATCAACCAATTTGCCCCACTGTGACAACTCCCTAATTGAGGTTGGGACTTTGACAGTTTTTTTACTATGGACATTTGAAACAATTGAAACCGTAAGTCCAGATGAATTATTTCGAAATGAAATAGAAACTTTAGTTATGTTTTGACAATAAAATTAATCGAAAATACCCGCTTTGATTCGCTTAAATACCCACAAACCGAAATTCGGGTGAAAATCCACATAGCGACAACACTGCTTTCTAGGCAACGCTGCAATCCATCGCCACTTTCTTATCGGTTTGTTTTGTTTGGAGCACGTTTAATCTCAGCGCCCTCAGGCAGCGATGCCAAATGTTGATTATTATCGTGTTCATAGCATATTTTTACCCTTTGTACGATTAAGGATCATTTCACCAGATTTTGCATATTTATTTGATATTGACAAAAAACGAGAAACCTACTAAATCGTATCTACTGTGCAGGAGAAAGCGGACTTTTCGAACCAATAGAATGAAATTATTTAAAAGGAATAAGTCTTGAGCAGGGGTATAGCTAATTTTGCAGATCAGCAAACTGTTCTCAGTCTCTTTCAAATTTGACGGCTCGTCTTTATCACTATGAGTAAAATATTCTACCAGGTTGGGGTGTACAGAGGTAAAACTAGACCATATAAATGTTTCTGACCAAAAAAACTCGTACCGCCACTCTACTTTGTCGCGAAAATGAGAAAAGAAACAAAGGTGAAACTTGATTGGCCATCTGAATGCATTATTTTTGAAAAACAATATCTCAAAAAAAATCACAGTTATCTGTACGATTCTCACTAACAGTTAGTTAGAAAACTGTGATATTTTTTATTCAGTATGGATTTTCATCAAGTATCCGCCAGTCCGATTCAAAAAAAATCTGCTGACCTACAATGTTCATTCGCCATTTAAAAGTTTCTTTTCTAATTTTCGAGACAAATGGGGTGCGAGTTGAATTATTTTGTTACAAATGCCTTCAATTGTTCAAGTTTCACCTTTGTGCACCCCAACATGAAAAAAAAATCCGCCTTATATATCTGCGCAGTCCTGTAAAATAGAACCTTCAGTCTTGAATGTCCAACCAAATATTCCATATGTTCAATGTGTGTTCCATAAACGAAAATAGGGCACATAATACTTTACTATTGGGAATTCAACATTAGATGCCAGCGCCAAAATGGCGAAAATTCGAACCACTCTCGAGTACATCGTTATCATTGTTGTCATTGAGTTTTCGCGGTGGTCAACACGAACAGAATATCCAACTTTCATACACGTGCCAGAATTTTATTATATATCAATAACCACTACAGTTTCAACAAACATACAACAATGATGGCTAGAATCATATAGGAAATTAAACGTAAACAACGCTTTCAATGTACTTATAAATAGTTCCGAAATTCGACACCAGAGGGAGTACCCTTTATGTTGAATTCCCAATACTTAAACTTTACTACACGTCCCCTCATACCTACCATTGATACGGACAAACCTGTTGTGATAATGGTTGATTGACGATAGAAAATCGAATAATATAATTTTTTCGTTCGTATTCGATTATTTTATGAAGAGAATAGAAGGTTGTTCTAGTCAAGAATACAAAACAATCAAAAGGTCTGAGGATCAAAGCAGAGACAAAAACATGAAAGTTGAAAATATCGAAAAGAATTGCAGTTTTTGCACTGTTTTGATTTTCATTATGTGGGATTTTTTATTGAAAATTTGAAATCAAAATTCATTATTTTTGAGTGTACAATGAAAAATCTAAACTTCGATAACAACATATACAAAATACAATAACTTTGATTGACTTTTAAACCAAACTCTCGTAGTTTGGCAACGCTGTCCCCAGTACCGGCAGTTTCTGGGGTCGCGCCAGCGCGGTACACAGAGCGTGTTGCGTGTTTAGCAGTTTTGTGACCGGCACGTGGTTTCGGTTCAGAGTCCAGTCTTTGTAAAATATGAAACATTCAACATTCTCCTCTCTCATTCTACAATTCACAAGGAAGGCGTGTAACGAGAGCTATTTGGTTGAGTTGTAGCGTTGAAACAGAAACAGGTAAGTTCTTTTTTTTAACATCTCATATCATGAAGGCAGTTTTCGTTGATCCTTCAATTTGCATGTGTTGTAGGAGTTGTAGGTATTATAGAGTATAGAGGTAATATTAATATTTTGGCGCCATTTTAGATTCGCCCTGATTTGAGATTTATAGCATCATCCGCTCGATGGAATTCTTTTAGGTACCTACCTATATAATTATAGTTTCTGCGTGGTTTAATTACTCAGTGTCATCCTGAAAGATAAGTACCTTTTGTATATTTTTTAGAAATTATTTAAGAAATGTCTGCTCGATATAAGCCTGTTAGATATCTCAGTGACCGTCAAAAAAGGCGACGAATTTCCATGGGTATTCAAATCAAATCGAATGGTGATATCAATTTTGCTACTGACAAAGATATAGCTCAGATAACTAGGAGTATATCTGGGGATCCTATAAATGAAGTGAGGGCAGATTGTTTGGATAGTGTTCATGAAGCTAATAAAATTGGCCCCTATATTGATTCGCAAGAAGCTAATGAAACATCTAACGACGATTTTCACACTTTTTCATATAGGCTAATAGATTCTAGTGATGATGAGTCTATCAGTGAACCCAGTGATGAATCATCAGATTGTAAGTCCAATCCTACCATTCAACAGGAATTGCAAGAATGGTTGGTAGAGTCAAATATTTCCAAATTTCAAGCAAATAAATTATTGGCCATTCTTAATAGGCATGGTATACAAGTTCCTAAGGATTCAAGAACTATTCTTGAAACCCCAAGGAAGGTACCAGTTATCGATATGTCACCAGGAAGTTATGTTCATTTTGGCGTGAAACCGGCTTTATTCCGGTCTATTCAAATATATTATCCAGTTAATCCTCCCCAACAATTATTGATTAATATTGGTATAGATGGGTTACCAATATCTAGAAGCAGTGGAAGTCAATTCTGGCCCATTTTAGGTGCTATTGTAGACAAGGATACCTATACTGAACCTTTCGAAATAGGCATTTACCATGGAAATAAAAAACCTGATTCAGTCAATGACTTTCTGAAGTATTTTGTAGAGGATATGAAAGATATCATGAAAAATGGTATCTTTTATGAAAATGTGAAAATTTCAATCAACATAAATGGGTTTTGTTGTGATGCTCCGGCACGTGCTTTCATTACATGTACAAAGAATCATACAGGATACTTTGGCTGCAGTAGATGTATACAGGAGGGAGAATACTATCAAAATCGCGTGATATTCCCAGAAATTGATAATAATTTGCGTACAGATGAATCATTCCGTAATAGAGTTGACGAGGAACATCATAGAGGGGACTCCATATTAGAATCATTAAATATAGGGATGGTTTCTACAGTGTTTCTCGATTATATGCATCTTGTCTGCTTAGGGGTAGTAAAAAAAATGATAATTTTGTGGGTCCGTGGAAACATGGCAGTTCGTATGAATAAAAATGATCTGAGTATCATAAATCTTCGGTTAAAAAATATAAGACGTGATATTTGTAGTGAATTCGCTCGAAAACCACGCCCCATTGATGAAATTGACAAATGGAAGGCTTCTGAGCTTCGTCAATTTCTTTTATATTCGGGAATTATTGTTTTGAAGGGGATTCTGAGGCCAAGCCAGTACCAACACTTCCTTTGTTTGAGTATTGCCATCAATATTTTTATCTCAGATGCAAATTCTATTCAGCTAGAGTATGCTCAGAAACTCCTAAAATATTTTGTCGAAAAATTCAAAGAATTTTTTGGAAAAGAGAATATGTCATATAATGTCCATAATCTATTACATTTATATGATGATGCCAAAAAGTTTGGAAGTTTAGACAATATAAGTGCCTTCAAGTTTGAAAATCATATGTTCAAATTAAAACAGAAAATTAAGACTTCTGCTAAACCCTTACAACAAATTTCTAATCGAATAAATGAAAAATATAAAATCACTCCTGTCAAGACTAATTCATCCTATCCCTTTTTGGAACATCTATCATTGAAAAAAGAGGGATTCGAATATTTCAAAATTCTCAAATTCCGACACTCTATTTTATCCACAAAGCGGCTCGAGAATTTTTGCTTGCTTAAAAACAACAATCTTCTAGAAATATCCTGTATTAAATTGGATTTGACTACAGAAAAAACATTTTTGTGTGGAAAAATATATTCAAATAAACAAAGTGTTTTTAATTCGCCATGTGAATCCATTTTGGTGAATATTTTTTCTATCAATTCAAATGATTTTATCGAATCTGAAGATGTGGAAGTTTCGACTGTTGCTAAAAAGTGTTTGAGATTGGAAATAAGCACGGATAAGTATGCAGTCATACCACTGTCACATAAGTGCTATTAAATCATCTTTGGAACAATTTATGCTTTTGTCGATACTTACCTGATTTGATTTTAGGCCAGTCTTCAACTATGCTCACCGACTCTGTCGAATGTTTTAGTTGCTTTTAATTAAATGTTCTAGGTCTAGTTTGTATTAAAAACAAAGAAGCTTTTGAGAATGTACTGTTTTGGTAAAGGTTGTCTTAATTTTCAAAGAAGTTTTCTTGAACAATATCAATCAGCTTTTTTTTGCTTTTGAATTCCAAAATATCCTTACATTTTTTCTTTCGATTTTATGAATACTTTTATAAAAATGTTTTACTATACTTAACAGTCAGCTGTTTTATTTTTTAGGGGAGAAAAATTTAATAACCATTGGAAAGTCTTAAATTGGATGACGGTATATGTAAGCGACTAGTAAATATTGCTGATCAGATAAATAACTTAGAAGTGAACAAATCTACTGTTCACTCTTTTACCAGAACACAATCTGAAAAAAATCAGTTCTATTTCCCTGTCCTCTGACATGCCTTCTTCGAAATTGGAATTAATGACTTTGTATTAGAAATCTCCGAAAAAAATGTTTTTAGTCCTGCAAATTAAATATGAATCATCCCATCTAATTTCTGGTGAGCTTCAAAAAATTCATCTTTTTATCGAATTGGAATCAACATGTTGAAGATTTCAAGTGTTCTCAGCTTGTATCTTTTACTTAGATATTTCTAACTTTTTATGTGTACGTTTCTTTTTCAGTTGATTCATAAAATCTTGTTCAGCTGTTCATCATATTCACAAGGTAATGTACCAACGAATCATCCGATTTTCTTTCAATTCAAGTTTAATATATATTGAGGAACTTGGGTAATTTGTGGAGAGAATGAAGTTTTTGGAACAATTTTCTGGCCTTTTTCTTCCCCGAATCAAAAAATAGAAATTGTAACCTCTATGTATGAAAGAGATGTTGTAAATTTTTTGTTTTTTTTTTTTCATGAAGGTTGTGATTTCTATTTTCTGATTCGGAGAAGATAAAGGCCAAAAAAATAGTTACACAAACTTCTACAAATACAAGTGTGACCTGCATTTTTTGAGCTTAAAGTTTCGTCTATCTGTGGCAGACATTTCCAAAGGCGATGCTGTAATACTTGAAGTGCCCTTCTCTGCAGAATGTTCCTCATTCAACTCTGACCATTGCTCCATCGCTTTGCAAATATCTGCTACAGTTGAAGATGAAACGTCAGGATCAAAAACCTGTAGATTACTCATATACCCAAAAACAACTGAGAATTCATTGAAAAATGGATCTGAAAGTCCACCATTGCAGCGGAACCAGTTTACCTACACCAACTTTTGGGATTTTATTCATTCTTCTGTATTTTAATTTTTTTTCATATGCTTGTATAATACAAGTGGGTTATTTTTCAGATTTTCGGTCGTCTGAATAAATTCATTGTAGAATTTATTTTTCTTCAGCTAACCCGACCTCCTGCTAAGCTGATGTGTTCTGAGAGTGTTCTTCTCTTATGTGAATTGATAAACGCAGATATTCAATAAAGTTTTTTCCATGTGGTGGATTCAGGAAGGACATCAATGAAATGAATGATAAATACATAAAAAATGAAATACATTTTTTCATTTACGGAGGAACTGAATACATCAACAACATCAAAAATCTCAAATTTGAAATAACTCATAAAATTCAACTTTTACTGTTGATGATTATTTTTATTTGTGTCTTTTGCCATAATTTTGATACATATCGAAACATCAAATGACACCACCAGTTATCTTTCAATTTATGTTCAAAATGTATTTGTACCTCAATTTTTTTGTAGCCTATGAAAAAACTGATAAACATTAGCCAAAGCTTGGGTTAGTTATAAAAAATCATGCTAGTCAGATGATAGAAAGCTTCAATGATAACTAACTTGCTTGAAATTACCTGTTCTAGAAAATAATTATTCCATGTCATTATAGATGAATGCAAACTATGCTGTTGTTAAATTCATTCATGAAATCGTAAACAACCAACCCCTGGTTCAGGAAGTTCCAGTGAGATGAAAATAAAATGTGTTGGTGGCCACCAAAAAACCCATTGAGAGAGATCAAAATGACAACAGAGCCTGACTTTACTTTGTGGGAAAAACATGAAATCAAAATAAAAAAAATTTATGGTGAGTTTTGAATATATATTTCTTGAATAATTAGGCCCCAATAATTGATAAAAATATTTAGACTGTTATTTAACCAGTTTGCATATATTTAATTCTTGCAGCGGATATAAATGAAGCTAGACAAAAGTGTTTGGTGCCATCCTATCTCGAGGAAGAGGAAATGGGGAGGCATAGGAGAGAAAAAAGGCAACATACAAACATATCTTTCGTGGTGAGTGTTAATCGAACCAAAGGTTCTAGTCGCTAGTATCAAGATAACATTGGTTCATTTATAAGGTGTGGAAAAAAACAAATTTGAGGGCAACTATTTAGGAACAATTTTGCTATGCCAGTTTATCAGACCCATTGTTGTTCTTTGCAACCAATGCATAAGAGAGTTATTCAAATCAGTTTGGTTATTTATACTATTAAGGTCAATATTGAAAAATCATACAGTAGAAAATATTTTATATTAATTATTTTCAGTTCTCAAAAATTCAATTCTCAACCTTTGCTCAATTTTAATCACACCCTTAGGCTCGATACAGACACGCGTTTGTTTGCCGCGCGGTGCCGCGGCGGCACCGTAATTGCGGTCTGTGATACAAGTTAATGCATGTTCCAATGCACACATGCCTCCGGCGACGTTGCGGTAACGCGCGTTCGTCTTGCGTGCATTTTGCGCCGCCACTCCTCACGGGAACGCAGCGGCGCCGCGCACGCAAGCGCGGCTCGTAGTTCATTGTTGTAAGTAGAACGATACAGACGTGCAGTGTTGTGTCTCCGAAATGGTCGTCAATTTAGATGAAATTGACATTGAATTGTTTATTGGTGCAGTGCAGGAGCATCCTGCAATATGGAATGTTGCACTGGAAGAATATCATGACCGGAACAAAAAGAAAAATGCATGGATAACAATTGCGCGTCAATTTCAAGAAGGATTTGATGAGATGGAGGACAAAGAAAAAAATTTTATATGTAAGTGCAATATTCTTATTTATTTGCTAATACAAAAATGACAATAGCTGTGGACAAATCCTTAGGTCAAATATATTGTATGTAAAAGAACATTAAATAAAGTTTGCTTGCCATGAGACGCTGCCAACATCAGAAACAAAATAATCAGCCAACTTGTTTCTAGCTTCAGTATACTGAGTAGGTGGTCGTGAGGATCCGATGGTGTCTGTCACATCAATAATCCCTGGTACACTTAATATATCTTGCAAGTCGAACCCATCTCTATCTCTTACAAAATTATGGAGAGCACAACATGTCTTTATTATAACTTTGGCAAAGTCCAAATTTGCATTGATAGCTTTTATGGAAAATTTTCCATTTATTTGCCAGTATTCCAAATGTACTCTCTACATTCCTGCGGGCCCGAGACAATCTATAATTAAAAATCCTTTTCGTGTCTCCCAAAACTTTGCCAGTGTAAGGTCTCATTATGTGTTTGGATAGGGAAAACGCTTCATCGGCAACAAACATATAGGGCATGTTTGGACCTGCTGTTTGTGGAAGAGACTGAGCTTTCGGAAGATTCAGTTCATTATTATAGAGCCTCCTATAAAAGTCACTTCCTTCAAAGACAGTGCTGTCAGAGTCTTTTCCGAAAGCACCAACGTCAATGTAAATAAACTTATAATTTGCGTCAGCAATAGCTAGTAATACAATCGAATAATAATTCTTGTAGTTATAAAAAAGCGAACCACTCATCACTGGTTTTCTAATTCTGACATGCTTGCCATCTATGGCACCCAAGCAATTTGGGAACTGAGTACGGTTTTGAAACACTTCCGCAATTTCTTTCCACCGATCTTCTGTTAATTCTGGAAAAGACTCTTCTTTTAAAGTAGCCCAAATCGCTCTGCAAACTCTTCTCAAAATGGATCCTATTGTTGAGTGTCCAACTCTATATGTTAGGTGCAGGTCCACCTGATCCCATCCACTTCCCAAATACCTGTAAGAAAGGTATTTTTTAGTATACGAGTAATATTATAAGTGTGCTGCTTAAGTGGAATGTATTCAATAATTAAGCCATTTATATTTTTCAGGCAAATCGATCGGACAGGTCAAATTTTATTTTATCTTCCGCATATTTAGACATTTACAGTAATGAACAGGGTGTCCCAATTTCATGTACGACTGGCAATACCATTATTTTTTAATGAAACCACCTATTTCTTTTCACATACTATATAAATGAATTAATTATTGAATATATTTCATACTTTAACAGCACACTGTTTGGTAATTGCACCACATTATATTTTGTTTATTTTCAGGCAACACATTGACGAAGAAGTGGAAAAATATAAAAGACAATTTTATGAAAAGTGTAAAGAAGAAAACCAAATCCGGACAGGCTGCCGACTCAGGAAGACGGTACATATATGCTCGCCAATTATCGTTTTTGCAACAGGCCGGTGCCACAACAGACACTCAATCCAGCGTAGCAGACGACGACGCTGAAGAGACTCTGGAACACGAAGAAGCAACTCATGAGGAACACGAAGAAGCAACTCATGAAACCCGAACTAGACAAGCAGAGCACCTGCGGCCTCCTCGTTATGAACCCGGCAGATCAACAAGCGTAAACGTGATATAGAGGCCCAACTGATAGAGTATTTGAAGGCTCCAATTCCGTCTACAACTGTAACTGCACCTCCAGAAATCAATCCGGATAGAAGTTTTTTTGAAAGCCTTCTTCCATCCGTGAGTCTCTTCACTGAAGACCAGAAGCTGGAGTTTCGTTGTGAAGTGCTGAACACCATAAAGCGTTTAAGAATGTCTCAACACAGTACACAAGTTATCCCGCAATGTAATCTGCGTCAACAGGAAAGGTACACTGGATATGCAGCAACCATTTCCCCATATCAACCACAGCCCCATCCACTAACTCCATCCCGCCAACATGTTCCTCGACTAACTGAACTCCGACCATTCTCCTTTCCGACACCTCATGTAGCTTCTGCTACATTTCCTCAACCCTCTCCTACATGGTCTCAACCCTCTCCTGCATGGTCTGAACCCTCTTCTACATGGTCTCAAACCTCTACGGCATTGTCTCAGCCCTATACCAGTGGTCTAACTACACAACCAACCTCTCCATCAGATGGTTCCGTAAGCCTGGACGTTGACCGTGAAGAAGAAAGTATTGACCTGTACATCGGCAGCGGGTAGCTTAACAAAAATATATTGTATTCTCGAATGTTTATTTTAATAAAATAGCTTACAGGGTTCATGATCTGGTCACATTATTTTTGTCTGTTCCCAAGTAGCACCATATTATAATTAACTGATTATATACCTTCATCTTACCTTCATCATCTTACAAAAGCGAAAATAAATGGATTTTCAAGAGCAATTATTGGCAATTAGTAACTATTTTTGGTCAGTATCGCTGCTTTCTGGCCCAAATATGACTCCTTCTGCTACGTTGGTTGATTCACAGGTATTATTGAATTAACTTTATAACATAAACTTACTTCAGAGTTATAGCCAACATTTCCACCGGAGGAATCGCGCGTCTCATTGGTGTATCTTGGGACTTGATCTTGTCGGTGAGTCTCCTCGCAAGCTCATCAAATGACTTCACACTCATTCGGAACTCTTTAAAAAACTTATCTGGATTGTCTCTGAGATCAAAAAAAGAGGTAACAAATCTGCCTCTTGTGAGCCGTAACTCAGTATATGGATGTATCCAATAGCGTCTATTGATCTTCCTAATAAACATTTTGTATACAAGAAATGCAAAAATTGCACGTTTTCTGCGAACAACTTCCATCCTCGGAAGGAACTGGCGAACCGGCGTTATTTCGCCGTTTGGTGTGTATTTATATTGAGGCAGCCGCTGCGGTGCCGCCGCGGCACCGCGCGGCAAACAAACGCGTGTCTGTATCGAGCCTTAATGGATATATTATTTTCTAGATACTTCACAGTCTCCCCCACCGACACCACCATTGTCATTCAATGATGACGTCCCTGGTAAGAATATCAAATGATAATTATTTGATTTGAAATTTGCCCAAAAATGCAAGTCACTTCATCCTTTTCATTTTTTTTCGAAATATCTTCGATCTAATTCGTTAACCCGATAAATCCTTTTTCGTCAAATAGATTTATTAGGTCAACAAATTAGACCGACGATATCCGATATACCTTTTCCTGATATAACTTTAAAAAATTGAAATTGTCAATTAACTATTATAAATATCTTCATTGAAGAAACTCATTTTATTTGGAATATTATTAGACTATTTGATTATTGCGACTTTCAAAATTAGGATCCAACCACTACTATATGATTACAATTTTTTTTCATTCTGTAGATGAGTTACATCTTCCTTCATCACAAGAACTGTACGATTCGGAAACTTTCGATTCGACTATAAACTATGAAAACAGTCCACAATCGCAAAATAACGCCCCTGGGCATCTTCCTTCGTCACAAATGCACCATTCAGAAACTTTCAATATGACTAAAAACCATCAAAACATTCCACAATCGCAAAGTCACGCCTCTGGACATCTTCCTTCGTCACAAGTGCACCATTCAGACGCATTTGATTGGACTAAAACCTATGAAAACATTGTACAATCACAAAATCACGCATCTGGTAAGAATACAGATAATTTCAGATGCAAAGTAAATTTTTCAGTTGATCAATTATGCTGATTTTTAATTATTTTATCTTAGTATTGACGAATGTCACAACGATGAGACCAGCTACCAGGAAGTCTCCCGCTGAAGTTATGAGGGAATGTGAGCCATTAGGAGTGACAACACCTGCAAATTCATGTGAGTTCGTACTCACGAAATTTTGGATTCAATTTGTATGGCATGATCTGATAACAGGAAAATATGGATTATTATTTTATCCTAGATTTATATTTGCAAGACAACATATACAAGGCACGCTATGGCTTAAATGTTGAAATGGTAACTTAAAAACCGTTTGGTATAAAAATTTCAGATCAGACCAAATAGTTTGAATTCTTCTCATACTGAAAATCTGTTCCAACCCACATCGATCTGAAACTATTTTATAATTTTATTATATTGTTCAAAACAAAAAAAGAACAATGCTGTTTTGTGGAAAAACGAATTGAAATTCTTGTTCTTCAGCCACACGTTCATCACTCTCCAAACTGTTCTTGAACTCGCATTTTAAGCTTTTAGTATTGAAAACGTCTCAAATATCATCTTTATATTAATGAATTGCACATCTCTCTTTCTTCTGTGAGTTTAACAGTATTTTTCATGATGAATTGAAAGTAGTTTGTAGCTTGTAATGAAATTGCTGATATTTGAGTTGACATGAGTGGTTGTATTTTCTTTTTTGTGGGGGTTGAAATGAATCAACATAATATCTAATATCTCATTTTTATTATTTTCAAAGTACTAGGTAATTTTTCACCTGTCGATTTATTTTTTGAGAATATCTTCATTTCAAATAATACTATTCAGTTTGGTGTGGTTCAAATACATTTTGTCATATGAAGGCGCTACCCATAAAAAACTATTTCTTGTTTGAATTGACCTTCATTTTCGTTTCAGCTGATAATAATTCAAGTGAAGAATTGAAAATAAGTGTAAAAGCACTAACAAGTGGTAATGGAACTAAAATAATCTCATCTAATTGCATGTTTTTTTGTGTGTATTCCTTATTAAGTGACAGTATTATCTATATTATTCTATTGGATTATTGTTCTGTTGGTAAAGAATATTTAAACAGTTCAACTTCTATTGATGTGAAATTTAAAATTCATTATATCATCATTCAGAGCTATTATCGCCCAAAGATTAGACATCTATATGTGAGCTCAAAAGATGTTATGCATTCAGACAACTTGTCACTTGGTATTGAAAATATTTCTGGCTTTTATTTAATTTGAATATACCTCATTAACACTGAGACGTAGTTTCGCAACTGAGTACATTCTGTAGACCTGAGATAACTATATTCAGAGTTGAACATAGGATGGCAACTGAGTTACTGAAGTATTAAGAGTATTTTTTATATCTATTTGATAATTCATTGATTTTATACATATCACAATTTCTATTATGCTCATCATTTGTTCAACTACTAACTACTAATTTATTTAGTAAGTGCTCTCATACTCCTGTATAGATTTAATGCATGTGTAGAATTCAATTCACTTACAGCTCAACAAATCCATCGTGGCGGTGGAATAATGGCTCATTCCCTATTTGGGCAATCACAACAGAGGCAAATGGATTTTTCGAGCTTTATCTACAAATTATATCATAACTACTAAAATATCACTCATGTTTCATGTATAAACATTTACAGAAGTTCTTATGCAATGCGAAGACAACTGCAAGAAGTAGTGCGGTATGTCACTAATATACTAGAAATATTGGATAAAGAACACAAAGGAAAACCCGAATTATTAAGCCAATTTAAAAATATATTTCCTATTTCTGATGAAACGGGCCTAAAAGAATTTTGCAATAGATTGGAGAGAGAGCCTCAACTTGTAGAAGACTTGGTATGTTATATTTTCTCCTTTTGTTTCAAATAATTGTTATGTAGTTTTGTGTATTTCATTATATGTTCAAAATGGAAATTTCAAAGATCTGCATTTTTTTTATAATGATCAGATACTTCCTATTTTTCATTGCCAATTGAAATCCCATTTTGATTATTGATATTTTCACAGAAGATGTATTTAATTGGAATCGGTGGTTCCGGGCCCAAAGACCACCATGGACGAATGTTTAAAAGTTTATTTACAAACGAACTCGGAATCAAATGTTCTTTGGAAGGGGCATAGAGGCAACATTAAATTGGAGAAAATCAGTCTCATTGAAGCCTGTATGGGTGAGTGAAGATATTTTTTCAAATGCATTTCCTTCTAGTTTATTTTGAATAACGCCAATCCAATGCATGTAGCCAAAGCCCAGTATACCATAGCTATACAGTAGAGACACTTGAACGTCAATCCTTTGTTCTCGAGGGGCAAATTACTGTGACCTTCATTCTGTGCTTCGAGGTGTGTAATGTCATTTTTTCATAATTTAAATACAATATCTTGACACACATTGACGCTCATCAATCAAGTTGATTAATATCACCTCAGCAATGTCAAATTGCTGAAGTTGGTGTTCTGTAGCGAGTGTCTCTACTGTATAGCTATGGAATAAGAGGGGCCAAAGGCTGAAAATTACCAGCAGACATCATGGTATGGTCTATCTGTGAACCACAGTTTCGCCCTTTGGAGCTCATCAGCACAGCGATGACCGCATTAGAACACACTCACGCTCAAATGCACCATAACGAGTACTGAGAATACCATTTAGCTCATCCCTTTACGATCTTACGATGAGTGTGAACTCACCGCTATCTCGTGGTGGATCGGCAAAGCAAAGGAATCCCAGCAATTATTCTGAAAGCATGTGCTCCTGAATTGACACCAGTACTTTGCGAATTATTCAACTTATTCATATAACTTATAGGGTTTTCCTAAATCTTGGAGAACAGCAAGAGTTCAGCCAGTTCCTAAAAAAGGAAAAAAAAAAATTTGCCTTATAATTATAGGCCAATTGAAATGCTTTCTATCATTTCCAAACTCATGGTAAAAGCAATCAATATGAAGCTTATGTGTGATTTGACGCCGGGGCCTCAATCTGCCTACTCCCCAGGTCTCGTCACGAGTTCTCTCTAAGGTCTCAATCTACCTACTCCTCAGATCGAACTGGACGATCTACCTAACTTGACAATTAGTGCATTAGTAATAATACCTTTGTGTGTAATCGTACAAACTTCTTTTTTCTACTCCCACCCGCAAATATTCTGATTTCTTGATAGTTTACTAAATTTACACCAATCACAGAGAACAAAATACTTAGTTGCTAGGGACAACCTTGTGAAAACGTCACAATTCTGATCTAACTACCTAAAAACACGAAATCCAAGTTGTTTCTTCAAGCATAGATAAATATAATACCCAAATCTGGAAGATATTTTAGTTCATTGAGTCAAGTTTAAATTGTCAGAAATGATGTATGTGAAACTGAAAGGCTTATATCTACTCTTCACATCATTAATTACCTCTTTGTATTTTTTTCAGTTTGACATTACTCATTTGATTTGTATCGTTCAATATTGGATTTAATAAAGTTTATTTCCTTTGAGTTTTTCATAAATATCGAAAAAAATACTCTATATATTATCTGAAATTGATTATCGATATACATTTTAGATCGATAGATCAAGGGAAATGACAGGAGTAGCCAAATGAATGATCTTATGTCCCGTTCTCCGTAAACGTCTAAGGTGCCATCGACCGTTGCCTACCCTGTATATATACATAAATTTTTCGAATAGTTCCTTACATTTTGATGTATTCAAATCACATAGAGAAAGGAACTTAATTTTTGTGTTGTTTCGGTGTATGTAGTAACGGTTTGTTGATTTTGAAAGGAGTTGCTCACTAGTTTTATTTCTTTAGGTGTACTGAAACACATCTGGAAAACCAACGATAAAGAATTTGAGGTATTCTCTCAGGATTGGCTGAGGCATTGCCCCCAGCGAAAAAAGAGGGAGGTTGCAAAAAATGGAAATTGAGAATGGTAAATGGATATGCATATCTCTTGGTGGAGGTATTAAAACTCATTTCAACTTGTTTTTTCACGATCGTATCTTATATATGAACATCTACAGTTTTAAATGGATCTTGAAATATGTGTTCGTTTTTAGATACAATTATATTATATATTATGCTACTATTTTACTTGAATACCAGTGATGTTCATCGAACCCTTCAAAAGAAATAATAATTGTGGTTGTTGAGCATTGCTACTTAAGACTAGGCGCTGTTGGGAGTTGACTATTTTCAGCTTTTATCACTCCAAATCATTGATAAAAGGAAACAAAACTTTCAATTGAGAAGGAACTTGAATTAATAATAAACAATCTCCAAAAGTATGCATATATCTTTCATAGACATCTAATTCTTGACCAATATTTTTCAATACTCAACTGCCCCCGGTGCCAAATTCCCACATTTTTGAAGCACCCTTTCAAACCTTAATCTTTTGGAAAAGCCCACCCAAGTTTGTTTTTCCAATTGCACCTTTCTATTTTTATCTATGATTGAGAAAAAAATTACAATTCAGAATTGACTGATATCGAGTATCTTACATTTTATGTATAAAATCAAGCTCAAATAAAAATAAGCGTGCATTTCCAGAATAGTCTGGAAATGTAGGTGTCTTTATCTTGTCATATCATGCGACTAGATCATCTGCCATCACTTTCAGAACTTGTTAGGTAAATACACATCTTATTTATCAGATCTTTGTAGACAATTGTGGTTTTTATAATTATGGACTGCTCGAGACATACAAAAAGGATATGGTCTTATAGTGAATTTGGAATCGCAACCCTTTTCTCACTCAGCTACAAAAGGGGTAGGATTCAATCAAATCAGAGGTTAGTGCTGTTTCCAAAGGGTGAAGGTTGGATTGGTATTCTGTAGAAATCTGCAGTTATTTTACAGTCAACACAATGTGTTGGAAGTGAATATTAGTATTATATTTCTCCATTTGTTTTCAGGTTTACCGTATAGCAGATGATAAAAACGAGAGTTTTTTTGAATGTGAAATAAAAATATTAGTTTTATAGGTTTTCCAATATGAAATAAACTCCAGCCTATATTAGTTTTATAGTATTTCCAATGTGAAATAAACTCCAGTCTATATTAGTTTTATAGTTTTTCAAGTGTGAAATGAACTTCAGTATATATTAGTTTTATAGTTTTTTGAATGTGAAATAAATTCCACTCTATCGATGGTTAAAGTTGAAAACTTTCGACAGATGGCACCACGAGTCCCTAAAATTGATAATGAACGACGAGCTTTTGTAGATTTAAAGATTATGCATATTTGTAGTGTTTGAAGCATGAAAGGTTTAATGGGAAAAATCGACTAACTTTAACCATCGCTATATAAGTTTTAGTTTTTCAAATGTGAAATAAACTCCCAGTCTATATTAATGGTTAGTTTCAGTATTATGAAAACGAGAATGAGTTAGTTATATAGTTTTTCAAATTTGAAATAAACTTCACTCTATATTAGTTTTAAAGTTTTTCCAATGTGAAATTAACTCCAGTCTATATTAGTTTTGTAGATTTTCAAATGTGAAATAAACCATCAGTCTATATTCATGGATAGTTTCAGTACCCTGTCTCGCAATAATAATGACAAGTGTTGCTATGTTAATGCCTACTATACTATTTTGAACTTGCTGATGTTTCTAAAAGTGAACGATGACTAAAAAATCAAGCAGTTTTAATCTGGAAAGCATTTATCATGGCCCTCTCTATATGATCCTATTGCTACTCATGAGCATCAATAGCGTCGTTGGTATCAGCTACCACAAATATTGCCTATGTAATGTCATTAAGTTAAAGCTTTGTTTATATCGTTAAAACAAAATGAATGTAGTGTATTTCATCATGATCCTACCCATCACTAGGAGAAACATTCATACTAATATGAATTTAAGTCTGTACATGTATTCTGAAATGTCTGCTTATTCCACAATTTATTCTGAAGACATATTCCTTTGAGATATTTTTCTCCATGTATTGTCGACCCAATTTGTTGACCTATTCAATCCATCTCACTCTAAATGGAATTAGCAGGTTAACAAACTAAGCAGACTATATATTGAATATTTTATACATCTCACAATGCAAACTTCGACGATCATTCGAGCAGCACTGCATGAGATCGAATATCGCAGGGCAACTTCACATATACAGTCAGTATTTTTTATGTCATACCGCTATTGACATCTCGAAAACGGTAAATGGTACGAAGTTGGTTAAATTAGAAAAAAGTTGCCTATATCAGTGAACAATGAAACGATATTTCCGAATTGGGAATATCACTAACCGTTTTCAAAATATACGAGGAAAACCGAAATGGCTCATTTTCTTGCCTTTGCGCTGGCACCCCTATTTTTAGGAATATGGAAATGTGTTCAGGAAAATTTCTTATGTTTTAAATTTGTTTCGATGTACTGTGCTTTGATTTTCGATACAACGTTTAGTTCTTCGAGGGCCACCCTCAACTCTATTTTTCAAATACGGACCTGTACTTTCTTCCTTTAATTGAGGTAGTTCTTGTCTCACCGAGTTCAGACATGGTATTTATTTTTATATTTATGGGCAGGAATGTAAAAATAAATACCATATCTGAACTCGGTGAGATAAGAACTACCTAAATTCAAGAAAAAAAGTACTGGTATGCATTTGAAAAAATAGGGTGGCCCCCGAAGAACGAAACGTCGTATTGAAAATCAAAGCACAGTACATCGAAACAAATTTAAAACAGAGAAGAAAGTTTCCTGAACACATTTCCATATTCCTTAAAATAGAGGTGCCAGCGCAAAGGCAAGAAAATGAGCTATTTTGGTTTTTCCCGTATATTTATTGAAAACGGTTCGTGATATTCCCGATTCGAAAACATCGTTTCATTGTTTACTGAAATAGGCAACTTTTTTCCAATTTAACCAACTTCGTGTCATTTACCGTATTTGAGATGCCAATAGTGATACGACATGAAACATACGGACTGTATAGCCAACTAAAGCAATCGAGGCGAGTTTCCTAAATGACTCACCAAAGGATATATTTGAGAATTTCTCAAAGAACTCGCAAGAAGCACTACTCGCGACGATCGCACAGGTAGCCTTCTTGTGAGCTCGCAGGGAACTTGCCACGAGATATCACTGAAACCTCGCCAGGTTGTCTGTTTGAGAATTTCGCCATGGGATAACGCAGAGAACTCGCCAAAGGATATCGCAGATAACTCCCAACAGAACATCACAGAGAGTTCGCCAGTTTGTGCTCTATGAACATTTTCACACGGGAACACGTAGAGAGCTCGCCACATGATATCGCAAAGAACTCGCCAGATGATATTGTAGTGAACTCGCCAGATGATATCGTAGAGAACTCGCCAGGTGATATTGTAGAGAACTCGCCACGTGATATTGTAGTGAACTCGCCAGGTGATATTGTAGAGAACTCGCCACGTGATATTGTAGTGAACTCGCCAGAGGATATCGTAGAGAACTCGCCAGGTGATATCGTACAGAACTCGCCAGATGATATCGTAGAGAACTCACCAGATGATATCGTAGAAAGCTCGCCAGATGATATCGTATAGAACTCACCAGATGATATCGTAGAGAGCTCGCCAGATGATATCGTAGAGAGCTCGCCAGATGATATTGTAGTGAACTCGCCAGATGATATCGTAGAGAACTCGCCAGGTGATATTGTAGAGAACTCGCCACGTGATATTGTAGTGAACTCGCCAGGTGATATTGTAGAGAACTCGCCACGTGATATTGTAGTGAACTCGCCAGAGGATATCGTAGAGAACTCGCCAGGTGATATCGTACAGAACTCGCCAGATGATATCGTAGAGAACTCACCAGATGATATCGTAGAGAGCTCGCCAGATGATATCGTATAGAACTCACCAGATGATATTGTAGTGAACTCGCCAGATGATATCGTAGAGAACTCGCCAGGTGATATTGTAGAGAACTCGCCACGTGATATTGTAGTGAACTCGCCAGGTGATATTGTAGAGAACTCGCCACGTGATATTGTAGTGAACTCGCCAGAGGATATTGTAGAGAACTCGCCAGGTGATATCGTACAGAACTCGCCAGATGATATCATAGAGAACTCACCAGATGATATCGTAGAGAGCTCGCCAGATGATATCGTATAGAACTCGCCAGATGATATCGTAGAGAACTCGCCAGTTTGTACTGTTCGAGAATATCCACACAGTACAACGCAGAGATCTCGCAGAGAATATCGCGGTTGCGGACATTTGGAGCAAATATAGCGGTCTCTAGATTCTCTCTTAGATCTCACAAAAGTCGTCACAATTTCCTACAGAGAGATTATCGAGAATTCTCTGAGACCTCTTCGTGTTGCCTGGGCAGTATGAGGTGATTTTTAGTGAATTGGAGTAGTATATGAAAGTCTATTTTGTTGTCACCTTTTCCATTATTGAGGGAACTAATTATCTGATTTTGCCGAAATATGTTTGAAAAATTTCCAGTTTACTGAATTTGTCTGTTTTTCTCTAATAATCATCTGCCGACACTTCATCCAGAAATCATGGTGTATAGAGATGTCCAGTCAACCATGCAGGCAATAAAAAGAAATAAAAAATATTGGAAATTATGTGTGCATATTTGTACAGAGAATTCAAAATTATTTTAATTTCAGAAGGTATCAAGAAGAATTCGAAAAAAGAAACTGATGCAAATCTGGAAAAATCAATAAAGAGTTGGCTACGTCATGCTAAAGAAAGATCTAAGAAGAAGTCCAACTGTTAGCTAATATTTATTTCAAAGGTATTTCAAGAGGAAGTTTTATTTATTTTGTTGCAATATCGCTCCATTATTTCAAAGAGAGAGCTAAGAAGAAGAACCTGATAATTGTTAGCTAATCTTTAACGATATTTTAAGAGAAATATTTTATTCATTTTGTTGCCATATATATTGTCACAATATATTTTTTCTTGCAAATGTTTTCTTTCATTTAATCCTCATTCATTCTCAATCAGCCTCTCCCACAAAATGGACTGATTCTGACGACTTGATATTGTTCAAATACATTTTTTATGAAGGTTCTGAAATGTAGAAACGTGGATTGGATGTCCCTGTTTGTATTTTGATCATTTATCAGTGATTCGGACAGAAGAATGTATACCTTTTTAGAGTAAAATTGACGTAGTTTTGGTGTTTTGATTAGTTTCTATTTCTTGATTTGTACAAATATATATTGGATTCTTGTCATTTAAAAATAATTTCAACCTAGAGGATTATGCATGACATATATTAATTGTCCTGACTATTTTGTATGATTAAATATCATGTATATTGCGTCTAAAAAAAATGCAATTCTGGGAGAATTTGTAGATCACAGTTTTTTATTTCATGTGTCACAAACTACCTCAGAAAGCTTAAAAATAACAAATTTTGGCGGTCTCAGTTATTTCCGTAGATATGGCCCATTAAACTTCACAAAATGTTTTTATATGAACCCATTTCGGACACTAAAATTTTTAAATTCACTCTTTTTCGAACTATTACACCTCACACATTCCCTTTCACATAGTATTTTTTTACAAACAACTTTATTTTTTCTAAGAATTCTGCATTCCTTTTAGAATAAAAAAAAAACAAAGAACGAATTATCTTTCTTGAAACAGATGATGGTTGAAATCAATTAAGTGATAGAGAATATGTGGAGTGATGGTCTGATGAAAGATGCATTTTATGTGTTTTTATCTTTGAAGGGTCATATTTTTTAAAGTAATCGAGACTGACAAAGATTTTTTATTTTTAAGCTTTCAGAGGAATAACCTACCACATGCAACAAACAAAATTTGTGATCTGCGGATTATCCATAAACTGCATGTTTACCCATAACAATAATCGTGAGATATCCTAGGGACATCATTCTCAAGTCCCTTGATCATCCTGCTTTCGTACACAGGATATCCCAGGGTTGTCATGAGACATCCTGAGGACATCATTATGAGAGTTACTTAATATTTTCATATCCCAGGGACATGTTTGGGATACCTATAAAAATCCTAGTGATGTCCCAATCATGTAGAAATTGATCCTAGTTGTGACCTAGTGATATCCCTCATTCATCCCACTGACTTGCATGGGACATCCTGAGGACATCATAATAAAGCGGAGTTTGGTAACATTTTCATCTCCCAGGGACTCATTTGGGATACCTAGGAACGTCCTTCGGACAATTTTGGAAACTCCCTTATTGGTCCGAATGTGGTCATCGTGCTATCTGGGAATGTTCATTATAGCATTTTTCACTGCATTATAGTCAAAAGTTGTTGGTAATTTCGAACAAAAATAATTTATAGAAAGATGGTGAACCCTATAGTATCTTGTGTATTGGAATAAAGAGTATCGAAAAGAACTTCAAATAATGATTTTACAAAACAAGTTGCATGAACCTAATACCTTTTGACAGTGAAAATGTAATTGAAAAAATTATAAAATGTAATAATCAATAACGTTGTCTGAATTGGCCTCAAGATGTTGGCAGATTTTATAAACATAATAATAATTTACAAAGCAGTAAAACGCAAAGACTTTGCGTTTTACTGCTTTGTATATCCATACCGTGCTTCCAAATGAAATATGATATTTAATAATCATGATCTTACATATCAAAAGACTTATTTAGCCTTATGAATTGGATTTACCATTTTCAGCTTTAGTATGTTGTAGTAAATATTACAAGTATGGATAGGCAAAGACTTTTCAAAACAAAGAGACATTTGAGGAAAATTATTAGATTGCAGCTAGAAAGAGAAAGAGTCGTGATAGATAATATAAAGAAGACTACCACTAAAGAAAATGAAATAAAAACATCAACTTTTACTACTGATGATAGCAAACCTACAGAGTTGAATCAGAATGATGCTGATATATATCAGCAATCACAGTAGTGGTTCCATTCCATATCCTAGTTTCAGTATCCCTATTCCTTGCAAAGACATTTCTGTTGATTTTGTTATGGAAAATGTTGATACACAGTCAGTAAATAATTCTAACAGTGGAGAGTTGTTACAGAAAGTTAAGGGGTGGATTCTAAAATACCGAAATTTATTATCATCAGGGGCAATAAATGAATTATTAAAAATTTTCAGCATGGAAGGTTTCAATTTTCCATTAGACTCTAGGACACTTTTGAAACCCCCAAGACAATCCAGTCAAAATATCATTCCACTTGATAGCGGATCTTATGCTCACTTGGGTATTGGCAATGGCATAAAAAACATTTATAAAAACAAACATTCTCGGGTTGAAAATAATGAAATATTGAATATTAGTTTAAACATAGATGGCTTGCCACTCACAAAAAGTTCGGGTAGTCAGTTCTGGCCAATTTTATTATCCATAGATTCTGAAAGTCAATATCTGAGTAGACCATTCATTGTTGGGGCATATCATGGATTTAAAAAGCCTGACAGCATTAATAATTATTTGAAATTGTTTGTTGAAGAATTTGATGTTTTGCAAACAAATGGTTTATACATAGGTGACAAAAAAGTGTTTCCAAAGTTGAGAAAAATAATCTGTGATGCTCCTGCTAAATCTTTTTTATTATGTATCAAGGGAGTAGTTCTTGTACAAAATGTGTAGTAGAGGGAGATTTTTTAAATAATAGAATGTGTTTTACCAGCCTGAATGCACCCCTAAGAACAGATGAGACATTTAAACAAGAATCTGATGAATTTTTCCATAAAGAAAATTTGATTTGCCCTCTAGAATCCCTTGATGTAGGTCTGGTTTCCCAAGTACCTTTAGATTACATGCATTTAGTTTGTTTAGGAGTTATGAAAAAAATTTTGAAATTTTGGGTACAGGGCAGGAAGGGAATACGACTGGAAGAAGAACATATTAACTTGATAAAACTGAAAATATTCGAATTTAGGGCATATATTCCATTAGAGTTTGCTAGATTACCCAGGGATTTGAAGGAAGTTGATCGCTTCAAGGCTACTGAATTTCGCATGATTTTATTATATTTAGGACCCAATATCTTTAAAAATATTCTTTCCAAATCAAAATACCTACATTTCATGACCCTACACTGTGCAATGAGAATTTTGTGTTCCCCTCATTTGCACTTGGTTTATAATGATTTTGCAAACAATTTACTAACTTATTTTGTTCAAAAATTTTCTCGAATTTATGGAAGTGAATATGTCTCGCATAATATTCATAATCTTATACATATTTCAAATGATAGTAAATCTTGGGGCGTTCTGGATAATTTTAGCGCTTTCAAATTTGAAAATTTTCTGTATGAATTGAAAAAAACTATAAAATTTTCTAGATATCCACTCCAGCAACTATTGAATAGATTAAAAGAAAACCAAGATCAGAATATTATTGAACATCATTACCCCCAAATGAAATACGAAATTCCTAAAAATGTTGACACAAATAATAATGACCACATAATTTGTTATAAAACATTAATATTGAAGAATTTTCAAATAGTTTTGAATAATAAAGATAGTTGTGTCATCTTGGAAGATGATTCTGTATGCTTGATAAATGGAATTTGTGAAAATATTATTACAAAAGACATTCTCATTCAAGGGAAAGAGTTTTTGGGCAGCAAGGCATTTTATGAAACACCTTGTTCTTCCATTGAATTATTCAACATACAAGTTGTGGAAAATTTATCTGAAGACAATATTTTATTACCAATTCACAAAATTAAACAGAAATGCCTTGGATATCCACTTGATCCTTCTTCCTTTATTGTCATTCCCCTACTCCACAACGAAACGATTTAAATGTTTCTACAATTATTTAACTGGAGAATATAGGCAAGGGGCTAACAACTCAGTATTTTTGTTGTGTTTCACAATTTTTTATTGCATTTTATAATTAATTTTTATTATTCAGGTATTTTGTTGAAAATTATCAGTTTGAATAAATACCTAGTTGTTGGCTCCTTAAATTCACTAAGGTCTGTACAGTGTTTTTATATTCATAAAATTCTGGGGTACCTATACTTCATCAATACATATTTTGTTCCAACAGTGGGTTGTTGTACTCTTTTTGAAAGATTCATCTGTATCGGTTGTACCGTCAAAATGGTTATTAAGCTACCCAACAGGTGAACTAGAATGTTATTGGCCGTCCAAAAAAATTAGGCATCATATTCAAAATACCTCCGATATTAACGAAGATTGGGAAAAATTCCAAGTTAAAATACTTCACGAGACAGGTATGATATGAATAATTAAACTACAAATTCCACGTACCAAATTTAGGGAGTTTTTTCACCTGAATTTTCAGTGATATTTGAAGTATTTTCAACAACAACAAAAATTTTTTTTAACAATTTTCACAGCAACTCGGATGCCAACAGTTTGAAAACACCCAATACTTTTGTCCTTAGATAAAATTTGGTTCTTATTTATTACAGATAACTACGACCAAGCAAAACTTTTTGAAAAAACATGCAGCAAAGATGAATGTTCTGATTCGCTTACTGAATTTCCAAAAGGAGTAAAGAAACGAAAAACTTTCAAAAACAAAGATTTTGTATCAGATGCATCATCTGAAGATGACATATATTTACCACCATTACCAAAAATGCCTAAAAAGACCTTGGATTTGGAAGTCACTAAAAACACATTGGGAGTCTCTAAAAACATGGATATTGCTGAAATAAATGTAATACAAGATAGTGAAGAATTTACCCAAAATGATGACACTTCCAATTCTTCAAGTAGTACATGTAAGTAAAATTTATGTTATACATAGCTATCTACAGTGACCGCCAAAAAGTATGTACCATAGGGAAAAAAGTTTATTATTAGAGTATTGGGAAAACTTTGCTGGGGAAAAATTTGTGCATGTCCGATAACCTAAAAATCGATTTTGACACATATCACGTAACTCTGTATGTGAGTATGAAATTAAATTCCAAGCAACTTTTTCAAATTACTTTTTTCGATATCTTGTCATCTTATCCCACTTGGGCCTCTTCATGGTTTTTTGATTCCAATTTCTTTCGATTTTCAGATTATCAGACATGCACAAACTTTTCCTGAGAAAAGTTTTTCAATAGGTACTCTAATAATAAACTTTTTTTCCATATGGTACATACTTTTTGGCGGTCACTGTATGTATTATATTTGCAATATTTTTTTTTTCGTTAGTGATGTTTCTGAAGCGTCAGAGTTCTGAATATTCTCTGCACTCGGAACTCAGTATATAATCATTCTACTAAATCAACTTTCTTTATATTCAGTATCTATCAGTGAAGAAACAATACTGGAAATAGATAAAATCATTATGCCCCCTCCGTCTACAACAAAAATTTTGAGAAAAACCCTGTCAGACAACAGTAATGAATGTGATGGTGAGTCTTGCGTTTCGATTATTTCATCACACAATGTACATTCATGCCTTATTTGACTCCTACATAAGGATATATTAGAAAAGAGAAGTAATTTGGATGTAAAAGTTTCATGGTTTTTTATTTACTAGCTTTTGTTGATTTAGATTATTCCAAACGAAACACCCTGTGTATTCATTCCAATTATTGAATTTTGTATATACTGTTGTATCTTTTCACATTTTTAGATTGTTGCTGAATTCATATCAAGAGGCTGAATGAACATGTCATCACTCTGAGGACACTTTTGGATGAACATACCAAACAAATGAAGAAAATCATTCTGCCACAAGCAGAAGGATCAAGTATAAATTCATTTGAAACAATACCACAGAAAGTCTTCAATAAACACAAACAGTTGATGAAATATGAAGAACTTTTAAAAAACTCAGATGCAGCTAGGAAGCAGTTGGTTAGTATATGATTTTTCTCAGTTGAAATTTCGTTCACAGCACAATTAAAGTTTATCCCACCAAATTATTTGGAGGTGTTTCTAGACACTTAGTATTTTATTATTCAATGTTTCGGCTGGAGGCTTTCAGATATCTCCAGAAACTTTTTGAACATATGTATAATAGTAATTAATAATTAATAAAATAAATCGACAAAACATCAGATATAATATTGATTTGAAATTTTTATGAGTGGTAAATCGTATAATATCGTCGCTGATCTACGAAAAACTCGCAAGCGACGAATTGGTGATTTTACAAGGGACACAAAAAACTGTGTTATGATTTCAATTCAGAAGTATGGAACATGTTTTTTTTTTCTGTAATATAACGAACTGATAGCGATGAGTTTAGTGTATAGTAGATAAAAACAAAATAAATATAATGACCAACAAAAAATAAAATGTCGCTTACGAGGATTCCTTGTACACATAATTCAAGCATTGTTGGTGGATACGAGGTTTTAATATTAGCTATAAAACACAGAAAATAACAATTATCAGTGGAAAAACTGTATTATTCTTTAGTATATAACAAGTCGAACATCATTCTCTTACAAACTATGAATGTGGAAGCTCATCGTAAAATATGTGGCAGTCACTTGGAATTACCTTTTTCAGCTCTTGGAGGTGATTGAATTTTTCCCCTGATATTTTCAATTTTTGAGAATAAAGCTGTGGCAATTCAGAAGGTCCTTTTTTCATTCGTTGTAGTTGAAGCCACTCGTCACAAACATTTAACTTATAATGTATTTGGCCTTCAGGTAAAGATTTATAAGAACACACATCTGTAACTACCGGATCACCGGATGCCTTTCCGGATCGCACTGATGAGACATGATGGATAGTCGAAAAATCTTTGAAGAATGTATGATCTAGGTAGTTCACGTGGTAAGGCTGCTTTGGTCTAATCTCACTACATATTCTGGCATAATCAGATGGAAGGTAGATTTCTTTATTCTTTAGATCAACCTCAATAGTGCTGTGTACGCTGTCGACCTCCATTTGGGTATGGCCCTTTTCTAGATAATGCTGAGTAATTGTGACTTTTTTCTCAATCGCAAATTTAAGCAATGCATTTTCCAAAACAGCATTTCTGTTTTGATATGTGCAACCATCGCTTATGATAACCACCGAATTAGCCTGGTGTTTTTTTATTTTCTTTTCGAGGAAATCTAATACACAACTCGCAAAAACCGCTGCTACAAGACCACCTTCGCTCTCATTCCATGAATAGCAAGTGACGTCTTTTGTGGCAATGTTATGAAGTGTGTGGTCTCGGTAGTGTAGTGGTTAGCATATCTGCCTATCAAGCGGAAGGCCGAGGTTCGAATCCTCGCCGGGACACCGTGCTGGGTAATCGCACGTAAGGTAAGGCCTCGTTGATCCATTGCTCGCACAAGTTTTCGACTTCTGAGAACAATTTAGAACAAAATGTACACATAATTTCATTTTATAATACAGAGCACTTGCCTTTAACATTGGAGATAGCTTCACAGCCTGCAAATTCATTGTGTATGTCAATTGCTCTCCTCTAATGGCTTTATCTTTTTCCTGTGCCCTAAGCTCCCTTTTCTCATCCTTACGTTTCACATGCTGTGCATAGACTTCTTCAGATACTTGCTTGTGTTTATATCCAATGCAAGTATCGCACTGATCCTTTTTGGGTTGAAAAAGTCCTAGATTGAGATTCTTGAATTCTTCAAGAAACTGGTTCCTGGCTAATGCCGCCCTCCCCTCATTTTGGCATGCTTTAAAATAAATTCGATGCAATTCAGATTTGGACTCAATTACTGGTTCTAAATATTCTTTCGACGTGGAAGAGCGGCAGTAATGAGACGGCATTTTTGGCAGCCTTTTTAAGAAATCAAGATCAAGAATGATATCCGAAGCGTGGGATACTGATCAATACAGACATTAGTTGAAAGTATTATTGTTTAGACAACACTACACTAGAATTTCATATTATAACATTTACTCACCGAAAATTAAGCGGTAATTTCAATACCAAGCCGCAGACACAAACGAATACAATAGCTTACGGAGCAATACTGTCGCTTACGAGTTTGCATTGCACAGTAAAATGCATTGTCTGGTTACGAGGTTTTCTCATAAGTCTGTGATCTGCGCAATTATGGCTAGTCCCTTACGAGCTTTTCACAGCACGCGCCAAGGCAGATTTTAGATTTAAATAACTCATAAGCCCATTTAGGCATGCTTGTCGCTTACGAGTTTTTCGTAGAGCAGCGACGATATGTTATATATTATTATGAATCAGTGAAAGTACCACTTCTGTGTTTATATTTGGAACATGCATGAGATATGTTAAAATTTTGAAATAGTGTATTTTTGAAATAAATAACATTTTAATTATTGCATTTTACTGTGGATGAATGGAATATTATTTTTATTTTCATCAGTATGCCATTTATATAATACTTTTATTTTGAGGAAACTTTGTTCTTCATTGGCGGAGGGACCTGTGCCAATGAAATTATAAAAAGGGGATTGATTCGACTTTTCTCGAATAAGCTGGCAAAAAGGTGTTCCTGGTATGGCAGGAAAAATAATTATCCTCTTAACAACTTGATAGTGATATCAACCCTGAGAGGTAGGCATTTTTCTCAGCGTGGAATATTCAGGTACTAATCACCTTATGTTCAGATGGGAATGCCGATTTTAATTAACTACCGTCATTTGACGGCGTGAAGATTTCATTTACAACATTAATTGTTGCATTCAATTTTCAATGATAACAACTGGTAAAGTGAATTGGTGATGGTTTTCAATTCAGAATGTTTTTCCAGATGCGGCACGAAAGCGGTTCACCAACATGTCTGATGGCGAATTTCAAAAGCATACTGGAACATGGTTCCGACAAGCAGCATTGAGATTGCAACGAGAAACTCTGAATTCATCCCAATGATTGAATGATGATGAAAAATCCCCAGAAATGAAGCCAATCTCGTGGATCACCTCCAAATTTCTTCAGTTCAATTTGGGGTAATTTAAACCTTATTTCGGCAACAGAAGCAGTACAATTCGACTCAATATCTTCAGCTACTTTGTCAGACATAGATGTAAGCCTCTCCTTGACGATGTTGAACTTCAGTATATAATCATCAGCACTATCACAATCTGCTTCCAGCTCTGATTCACTAGCTGTAGATTCTAACAAGAAGTTGAAAACTTCCTTATCTAGACAAGTTATTTCATCGTACTTGTTTTCCAACCCTCGGAAAGCTGCTTTCACCTGTACGGTATCATATTTATCAGCATCCATCATGGACATAATATGATTATATTGCTTCGTGAATGATCCTCTATGTATTGTTCTTGCTTTTTTAGCTTTATCCATTTTCACTGGCACTATTGTCCTGTCACGGTCGCCAAATGTAATATTTCCAGTGATTAAAGCTGACTCTCGGTAAGGAAAAACTTTATTTTTCTTCTCAAACAGGATACAAAATTACTTCACCTTTTTTGACTTTTTTATCAACAACCTTTCTTCAACTTTTCCTATGATCGGTTACCAAAAAATTGACAGCTAATTCTTATACAGAATGTTCAAATAAATAGGCAGGTGCCTTTATATAACAGGATATTCCCTCGGACATTAACGTATATCCATTGTACATATAGTGGATGTCCTTGTGTTAGTTGGGATATGTCTGAATTTTTTGAGAAGTTAGGAGCGTTGTATGCAAGGTACAATTTTGACCCATCTCAAGTTTTCAATATTGATGAAACTGGGTTTACTACAGTCCAGAACCCCGGGAAAATAATTGCAGAAAAGGGAAAAAACAGGTAACATCTGCGGAGAGGGGGTCCTTAGTCACTGTTTGCTGTGCTATAAATGCTATTGGGAATTCAGTACCGCCCTTCTTTATTTTTCCAAGGGTAAATTTTAGGGACTATGTGCTGAAAAATGCACCATATGGGTCTTCTGGGACAGCGTCGCCATCAGGCTGGATGACAACGTCAATTTTCATGGATTAAATGAAACATTTTGCTGCCAATGTTAGTTCGTCCAAAGAAAAGCCTATATTATCAGGGCCGGCCCGTCCATATAGGCGAACTAGGCGACGGCCTAGGGCGCTCGTATTAGAGGGGCGGCAATAGACGGGATCTAGAATGAAAAATATATTTAATGAAAAATATATTTTTTTTCTCTATTCACTCACTTGAAAATACTACCGATTTTTTACCAAAACTTCTTTTGTTTTGCAACACTGCTCGACAGCGCCACCCGCCCGCCCGCATATTCAGAATTCGCCTACATATTAGCCGCTCGAAGTCATCAAATGAGTATGCCTACCTATACCTTTCTACGATTTGTGAATAGGTAATTTTCAATATCACAATGTCGAGGCAAGGTGGTCTAATGAGGAAACGTTCAAATTCCTCGGATTATACCAAAATGAACCTGCAATTTGGAATCCATAAAATAAACGTCATAAGGATACCTACATAGTAAATACCTACCTACTTTACTACCTACCTACACTTAAGTATGTTTAAGTAGTTGCAACTGTTTCAATATCGTTGTTAGAGGAGATGACAAAAAAAATGATGTACCTGCTGGTGATTGTTGATTGTCCATCATGACCGATAATGTAGAGGAGGGAGGAGGTATCGCGGGATAGGTATATTATAGTCTCAGTCCTCAGTCACTCTTAGTGTTGTGTTATAATCGTTTGTGACAACAATCATCGATATCATAAGAAAGTTTGTGTGTTGTTTGTGTTTTACGTTCGTTTGTGTTTATTTTTCCAAATATTTCAAAAGTAGGTAATTTATTGATCTTGAATATTTTTTGTGGGTAGTGGGTATAATCGTCAACAATATAAGAAAGTTTGTTTGAGATGACAAGGGTGCAACTGCAATTGAATTCAAGTATCGTATAGGAATAATAGAACAAAATTCAATTTTTACGTTTGTATTTAATTTTTTTTTAACTTCAAACTAATATTTGCCATTATATTGCCAATGAATATTAAACATTAATTCGTTCCGTACTTATAGTATATGTACCTACAGTGTGAGTTTCAAAAAGTTTGCACCATATGGAAAAATTCTTAATATGCATTTGTCAGAAAATTTTATTTTTCATAAAAGTTGGTGCATTGCGAAAAACATGTATTTGAGTTATTAAAATTCTCAATTTTCAAACGGTGTACATGGGAGAACACAATATAGAAATTTTCATCTGGAGTAAACTACCCTTATTTTTGATCTTATGAAAGAAGTTTATGTAGAAAAGTTGTTTAGAATCAACAACAGAACTCAGACTTGGATTCACATCCAACTACGTGAGAAACAAATGTTTTCCTAATTTTTGATGGTTCTAGGCTCATTAAGAGTACTAGTATCTCATATGCACCCAGCGCGCCTCCCTCATATTCCTACAACAACATTGCAATGCAAAATTTGCTCTAATTTATCATTTGTATTAGAATATCGACGTTTGTTGAAAATTGTTGAATTTTTACTAGTTTTTTGGTGTAAATTTGATATTCCACTCTGTATGTACCTTCATAATAACTATAAATGTGATTTTAACACATTCACTGCCCACAACGGGCCTAGCGCGTTGACTTCTGTTTGGCCGATGTGCCCACACCGCGCGAGGAGCGTTCTCGATATCGTCATGTTCAAAGGCACATATTAAGGCTTAGGTTAGACGGACGCATATACGTCCAGCGTATTTGCGTCGCGTATTTTGCGCTTCAACGAAAACCACAGATTGTTATGGACGTGATTACACGAGCGTCGAGGTCGACGCAAAAACGCCACTTAACGTCCACCGCCACGTATTGTGACGTGTATACGCCGGCACGTCGGGGCACGCTGGAACCGAAACACACTGTTTAGTACATGTCGAATTACACGAGCGTGCGGATGTACTGTCCAAGACAAAATTATCAGTAGCATAATGTGGGATACAGAAAAGTTAATTGCTGAAATTGAAAAACGGAATCCTCTGTACAATATAAAATCAAAAGAGTACAGCAATAGAGAGCTAAAAATGAAACTCTGAGATGAAGTCTGTGCAGCGTTGATCGAAAATTGGGAAATGTTGCCGGCTACAGAAAAAATCATTAAAAGTAAGTAGCTATTTATTAACTTTAATAATAAAGACATATTAAATTTTTTCAAGTTGCCAAGATACGGCTCCATCATCAGTCATAAAATATTGCGTAAAGTGTTCTCTGACTGCAAAACCGCTAGATTTACCTCCCGTAGCCACCTTGTCAATATCCTCTAGTGGATGTGTTGAAGTGTCGTCGTGGTCAAATCCATCCCTCCTTCTTACAAAATTGTGCAGTACACATGCAGCTTTGATAATATCTACTGCAAAATCCTCCTCGACCAGTAAACTTGTGTGAAATACTCTCCATTTATTTGCAAGAATACCAAACGTACATTCGACAAATCTACGGGCTCTTGTTAAACGGTAGTTAAATACCTTTTGAGGAACTTCCAATCTTTTCTTGCGTGCGTATGGTTTTAGTATATGTTCACCAATAGCAAATGCTTCGTCTGCTACAAATACATGGGGTAATAGTGGCAGCATTGTACCTGGAAGTGCTCTTTGCTTTGGTAGGTCAAGCTGCTTTTGTGCCAGTTGCTTCCCAAAATTCGATGCTTTAAAGACATTACTGTCTGCTTCTCGTCCGTAAGCCCCTACATCTATTGCAGTGAAACAATAATCCGCATCGGTGACAGCTAGTAAAACGATCGAATGGAATTTTTTGTAATTAAAGTATTCTGTCCCAGCATTCTGAGGTCGAACAATTCGGATATGCTTGCCATCGATCGCCCCCAAGCAATTTGGAAATTGAGTTTGCTCATAACATCTATTTACCACATGGGTCCAGGTTGCTATTGTTGGGATAGGCATTTCTAAAGGTTGTAAAATGTTCCAAATAGCAACGCATGTTTCCCTTACGATACCTCGAATCGTACATCTTGAAACTTGGTAGACATATTCTAAGCACGCGAAATCTGAGCCAGTTGCCAGGTATCTGCAATAAATTTAAATTTTTTTAATCGCTTTTTAATGTAAATGTGGTCTTGCAGGTAAATTGGTTCAGACAAAGTGGAAGTCGGTTAGGGACCAATTCAAAAGGGAAGTGACTGTGATGAATCATAGCAAAAGTGGGCAAGCTGCAAAAAAAAAAAAAAATCCTTTACTTTGATCAGCTTCTTTTTCTAACGCCTTCTCTTGAAATGAGACCCACAACATCAAATATTAGAAGCCCAGATGATAGCGGTGAGGAAAATGTGGACGATGAAAATGAGGGGGAGTCCACACGGGAGGTAGAAGAATCCCAGCCACACCGTGCACCTACCTTGCCTGAAGCTGAAGACAGTCAGTTGCCTTCTACATTTGTAGCGTCTCAACGCTCTCAAACCCTTCCTACTACTTCAAATCGGGTAAAATCGAAGGGAACGAAAATAACAACAGAAGAAGTTACAGAAATTCGAGCGATAACAAAAGTTTTGAATGAAAGCGTTGCTCTCCAAAGAGAAGTGCACAGCCAGCCCAGAGATGAGTCTGGGAACAGGGCATTTTTGATGTCGCTCTTACCAATAATGGAGCAAATGTCGATTCCAGATATGTTTTCTTGCAGATTACGTTTAATGCAAGTGGTACAAGACTGTCGTTTTCCCTCTCAACAGAGTTCTCAAGACAACGCTGCCTATCCACCGGCTCGACATCGATATAATGCTTCTACACGTTCCAACGATTGTCAGGTCTATCAGTCCCCAACATGGGATATACCAACTTCCAGTGCTTCTGCTGACTCCCAGGACATCCAATACGGCGGTGGTCAATATTTCGAGAGACTCTAGTTTTTATTTAGTTGTATTGATACATACATACGATATTTGTGAATTTTCTAATAAAGTTTAAACATACCTTAGAGTGATTACAAGTCGTTCTTTTTTTATTCTTACGTAATACACTAATACAGAGAGCGGAGACACAACTGATTGTCACGGGATTCATTTTAAGACTATTCTAATTTCTAGCTAGCCAGTTCTATTTTCTCTGGCTGTACCCAACGTGACGTTTACGCTCGTATAATTTCGCAAACAACCAGCGTAAACAATACGCGACGCAAATACGCTGGACGTATAACCCAAATAACACATAGACATCCAATGGATATCCATTTTATGTCCATCATGTATCCATTGGACATCCATTCATAGTCAGTACAATGGATACCCAATTGTGTACATCCAACGGATATCCATTCTATGTCCATCGTGTAGCCAGATGCTCATGGACATCCATTGTATATCCATTTATAGACGGTACATTGGATATCCAATCTTATATGTCCATTGTGTATCCATTATTCATCCAGTAAAAATAAATTCTTGAAATACAAAATAAATTACTTGAATTCATTTTCGTGAATCTCTCTGTGTATTTCAATCTCAACAATGATATGTATACAGGCCACAAATGCCCATGCCTATATCTGCCATTGAATTTTGAACCTTTGAAATTACTTAATAGAAAAAGTTCTCAATTATTGACGGCAAATTTGTGTAATGAGACGAGTGAAAAAAAATTATCAAACTGAATATCTAATTATTTCAATAAGTATTAATTATTATTGAAAACGTGAGATCAATCAGAGCATTTAATAATTTTCAAACTTGCGCGCGGTCTGTACAAAACGCGCGCGCACTGCGCTGGCGACACTACCGTTAATCGAGGAAACTGCAGCACCGTCAACGGCGCCAACCGCCAAGCCAAAGCGAAACAAGAAACAAGTGAAACAAGTAAAATGGCGACATTGGCGTATGCGGGGCGTCAGTGAATACTGAATACTGTGAAGTGTGAATTCTAAAACTCTTAATTAGATATGAACTCAGTTTCGGTAAGTAAGAAAGGTTTAACTATATAATATTCACCAATAAAGTATATCTGTTTTTATATCCTTATCATGGATCGGTCTAAGAGGAAATTAAAAATTGTCGATAAACATTGCAAGCGACTTTTTCGAGTAAAGTGTCCAAAAGCCACATCTTGTTCAACAGCAAGAGATGCTTCTAGCAGTAGCCATCAAGATAGTGACAATAGTCAAAATGACACCAACTTCAATGAAACTAATGAAGATGAACATCATGAACACAATGTTTTGTTTGGTGATCATGATGATAGGGGCACCCTTGATGATAGTTCAGACGAATCTGATGTAGAATACTTGGAAAATAATATACAAATGCCCATACCAGCCCAAACTGAATATCAGTCTGAAAACGACTTGAAAGTTCAACTAGCAAATTGGGCCTTGCAACATAATATCACTCATTCTGCGCTCTCAGATTTATTAGGTATCCTAAAACCAATTAACAAATTTTTACCAGTTGATGCTAGAACATTATTGAAAACCCCGAGAATAAATGAGCTTTTGAGAGTAGAACCTGGACAGTATCATCATTTCGGCTTTGCGAATTGTTTGGAAACATTGTTGCAAGTTTCGGAAGGTTTAGTTTTTGAATTAAACCTAATAGAAGTCAATATCAATATTGATGGTTTGCCACTGAGCAAAAGCTCTGGAAGTCAATTCTATCCTATTCTATGTAATTTACATAAAAATAAAAATATTGTTTGTGCTGTAGGTATTTATCATGGTTCAGAAAAGCCTGTAGATGCTAATGAATTTTTGAAATACTTCGTGGATGAGGCCTCTATCATTTTGAATAATGGTTTAATGTTTGAGGGAATTCATTATATTATTAAAATCAAGGGATTCATTTGTGATGTGCCTGCAAAATCATTCATTAAATATTCTAGGGGACATAGTGGTTACCAGTCATGTTCAAAATGTTCTATTGAAGGTATTTATGTTATTAATCGTATTTGTTTCTCAAATAATAGAAATGCAGTACTGAGAACTGACGAAAGTTTCAGACTGAAACAAAATGAATCTCATCACACTGGTACATCAATTTTAGAAAATTTGCCTAACATTGATATGATAAACAATTTTCCGCTTGATTACATGCATCTTGTTTGCCTAGGAGTCGTTAAAAAACTGATTGTAAATTTATGGATAGGTGGTAGACCACAATATAAATTGTCATTTTTTGAAATAAATAATATTTCACAGAATTTACTGCAACAAGTTTCAAATATACCTGGAGAGTTTAATCGAAAACCAAGATCTCTGAGCGAAGCTAAGAGATGGAAGGCCACTGAATTTCGACAATTTTTATTGTATACAGGCCCAGTAGTTCTTGAATCGGTTTTAAGTAAAAGTAAATACAAACATTTTTTAAGTCTGCACACTTCAATATTTATTTTGGCAGGAAGAGCTTCAAATGATAACATCGATTATGCAGAAATACTACTGAAGTACTTTGTTGATACCTTCATTATTTTATATGGAAAGGAAAATGTCTCTCATAATGTACACAATTTGTTACATATTTGTGATGATGTTCGAAGATTTGGTTCACTCGATGATTTTAGCGCATTTCCATTTGAAAATTACATGCAAACATTAAAAAAATACATAAGGAAAGGAGATAAACCCCTGCAGCAAATTGTCTTTAGAATCAATGAACTAAATTCCTTACATTCTACTAGCCGAAGTACTAGCCAATTCAATCAAAATGTAAAAAAAATATTCATACCTTGCAATGAACATTCAAATGGGCCTCTACTCGATAACAATTATGAAAAACAGTTCAAAAAAATTCAATTCAAAGATTACTTCTTGGGGATAACTGAACCAAATAATTGCTGTAAGATGAATCAAAATGATATTGTTGTAATTAAAAACTTTTTATCACTTGAAAATAAAATAATGATAATAGGGCAGAAATTTTTACATATGGAAAACTTCTATTCATCTCCTTGTGATTCTTCAGATTTAGGAATATTGTCGGTATCAAATTTAGGTCCTCTCGAGTTGTTCCCAATTGAATTTGTATTCTGTAAACTAGTAAAATTAGATTATAAAAATAAATATGTAGTTTTTCCATTATTGCACTTGAATTAATGTGTTTGTACTTTTTGTAATGAAATACCTATAGTGTGTCCAAGATGAGAATGGGATAGCATTAGGATCATAGAAACAGTTGAAGTTGAATCAGGAAAAAGTTGCATAATCCAAAGTCCTCCTTTTAAATGGAGTTTGCAAAAGTGGGATATCTTTTTCGGATTTCGAGATATTTTGAATAAAGTAATATTTTCTATATTGGTTTTTATTTATTTTTGATTTTAATTTAAGACATCAAAAAATAAAAAATACATTTTCATTGCCACTTCTAGAGCTTAACAGATTTTCACTACAACGTTTTATATTACTATAAGTCAACTTTTTTTCTCTGAAATACGGCCACGATTATGGCTCTGAATGCATGAAAATTTTGACTTTCTCAAAAAAATTAAAAAATTTCAACGAAATTTTTCAATGGCACGTTATTTGTTTAACAAATAAAATAATTCTTTATGAAATGTATTTATAAAACTAATTAATTAATATTATTAATAGTTTTAACAGTCTTGATTAAAAAAGATGTTCAAACATGTGACCATTATCTTCTGAGCACAGAAGGGGATTTCGACAGTCGAAATTTTCGTTTCATTTATTTGAAACTCTCCGGCACACTTTTCGAACTTTGTTCGAATATGCACAGGTAACACCCTCTAAGTGTGGAACCCAAAACATTGTTTAGTGGTACATCATCTGGTGTAATGATTTGAATTGCTTCTAAAACCAGTTGATGTAATTCTTCTTCTGTTTGAAAATTATGTTGATACAAATGCTTTGTGATGTACCCCCAAGGAAAAAAGGAGGTGTCAGATCTGGCAATTACGGAGGCCAGGTGACAGCTGAATGCATACCTATCCAAAATAAGCTAAAAACACATTCAAACAACCACCTACCTACATGTGATATATGTCCTACTTCAGAATACAAAATAGCTTTCAATTTTGAAAAAAATTGGGCCGTAAAAAAAAAAAAAAGTTGATGAAGGTTTCTCGGAAACGAAACGTTATAGTGAAAATCTGTAAACAGCAACCAATATCGAAAATATTACTTTATTCAAAATATCTCAAAATCCGAAACATATAACCCACTTTTGCAAACTCCATATAAAAGGACTTTAGACTGTGCAACTTTTCCCTGATTTAACCAACATTGTAACTCCCACCGTTTCCGATATTTTAATGTTATCTTATCCTTATCTTGGACACACTGTTACACTGTCGATAATAATTATTGAAACAATTTCATGCATTTTTTCAATTTATGTACTTATCTTATTATCCTTTTACAATTATGGAACATACTGATACCAATATGGAATTTATGTTTTGTTTTGCTAAATAAGATGCACATTATGACTTGTGTTTATTTACTCTGATACTGTTCATGAAATTTTTCCAGAGTAATAGTGAACCAATGGATCAGTCATGGACCATTGTACATTTTTTAAAAGAAAATAGTGTTGAGGCGGTCCCCACTACATGGATAGAAGGAAATAGGTGCTATTGGCCAGCGTTCCCTTCTGATAAAGTGTACAAGGCCATTAAAAACCATGAACATCCTAGTAGTTGCTGGGATTCCTTTGAAATACGGATTTTCCGAAATGCCACCTATGGTAAATTCACTATCTAAAGTATTGTATTTGATTCCTATATGTGAACTAATTGTTACAGATACATACAAAGAAGCATCATACAAATCAAAAGTAGCAATTGATACAAGTGATATCAATGAGCCAGAACAATCTAGAGAAACTAGGAAATCAAGAAGTAAAAAAAAAATTTCCTCTTCCTCAGAGGAAAACAACAACTCCGATGTTCCCACACCGCCAAGAAAATCTGTGAAGCCACTTACCACCAAATTTGCAGATCCCGGCATAAAAAGTACGTTCCCAAAATAAATACATTCTATGAATTTGATAACATTAATTAGATGTTAATTATTTTGATAACTGCCTAATTCCTTTTCAGGAAATGGAAATTCATCTGCTCCAAATTCTCAACAAGAAATAAATCCATCCTGTACATGCTGCCAATTTCATATGAATGGTAAGATTTTTTTGGTCTCATACCTTATTTATTTATTTTATTTTAATTTTAATATATTATCTTTTTTATATTATTGTGAGAACTGTATGTACATTTTTGAATAGGGCTGAAACCTGATAGGATATTTTATAAATATAGTAATTTAATATTTTTTCAGAATTGCAAATAACTCTGAAGAATTTGATTACTGAAATACATAATATCACAAAGAAGCACAATTTAATGATGTCAGTAATAACAGAAAGCATTGACGAAGTGAAGAATTTATCAATACAGCTGACAAAAATTAACAGGGAAGATATCCAACCAGATTCATCAATGAGTTCAAATTTCAATTTCCCAATATCAAGTCAGGAAAATTTCAGTGAATTAGAAGAATATCTTTCTAATGAAAAACAATTCAATGCGGCGGTAAGTTTTTAGGAAATAATTATTCGCAATCAACACTTTATATAATTTTTTGATTTTTTTTTCATCACAGAAGCCTAATTTGCTTCTGGTCATTGATATTCTTGAAATGATGGAAAAATATAGAAATAGTTCAAAATATATCAGATTCATAGATTATTATGATTTGTTTGCAGGTAATAGAAATCTCAAAAATGGGAGGTACCAATGAGTACGATTTCATCAAAAGATCACTAAGTTGGATGATGAAAAATTCCCTACTGATGCAGTTTACTTGGCATGGAACAAAAGAAAAAAAAGGCCTCATGTCTACCAAGTTTGGTCAAACTATTCTGAGTAAGTTCTTATATTTTGATATTTGTAAAGGATAATAAGTCATCTTCTTACTCATTTCCATATAAGTTATAATCATAATATCAAACAAATTTGATCAGGCGAAAATACAAAATATATGCATTGAAAAAATTCAATAATAATTTGAAAAGCCTAAAAACATATTTCCGTAACTAAGTTGCCATCTTCAGTAGACCTGTGAAGTAAAAAAGATAGTAAGGAGTCGGCTAAATTTTAAGCTTTTCTAAATATTATTGTGGTTGTTTGATTGTATATATATTTTTGTATTTCAGTTTTTAGGCATGGTCTCCAAATCCTCACTTTATCAGTCAGAAATAATATTTTATATCATATTTTTAAAAAGATTACTTAGTGATATGATCAGGAATATATTGTGATTTCTTTCAAATATTCAGCAATTCAATGATTACCACATTTAAATTTCACAAGCCTGTTACAAGCGGTTTTCTTTGTATATTTGAGACCAATCCGTTGTTTATCCAAAGTGAATTAATATTTTGTAAACATTTTGAATAAACTCAAATTCATTGAATGTGTTCAGATACCTATATATTCGGGTTTTGTTTCAGAAGCCTCTGAAAAAATTTCGGTGTATACTAATAGGAAGAAAGTGGAGGATGCCATTAAAAAATTCCTAAGAAGGGCAAAAGAAAGAAATGCCTATGAAAATAAGTCTGAGCCTAGCTGAGTAGCTGAATCTTAGAATTTTTTGAAATGATATTACTTATTCTGGAAAGTGATAGTACTCATTAAAACGAGGAAAAGTTCCTCTGAGCATGTACTGTTAACTCAGAGCCTGTTGATCTCTGAAAATTCATTAATAGACCAAGCTGTAGAGGGTTTTTCTCCTACTAAATAAAAGAAGCGAATGGCCTATACTTATTTTTATACGATAGTTCGATAATGAAAACCCCGGTTTTCGCCCCAGCAAAACCGCTTTGTGGAATTTTTTAAACAAGAAATAGTGAAAAAAATTACAACTATTTTGTTTTTGTTTTTTTCAAAAATATCAAAAAGTATTGAATAAATAGTTTTACAGTTGATAGAACTTTTGTAGAGAATTATGAAACCTACAAAACAGTTTTTTATGCGACCGGATCGGTGCCTTTTCCACTGAGAACACCGGGGAAAACCTCGGAAAAGATAATTAAAAAAACATCATAATTTTTATAAATCTGAAGCTGGACAAACAATATTGAGGAAACTGATAGATAATAACATGTAGTTCAACTGTGAGCAAGATGGATTATGACCTATGTTTAATTTTTGCACAATCGAGTTATAAACAATTTTAAGGGTTCATCTTGCTAAATTCGCCGATTTAAGGGAAATCGTCGTATTCAAATTCTGTGAAGACCATCTGGAAGTAGCGATCAATATCTACAAAGTGTAAATTTTGGATTGTCACCTGATAGGTGGGAAATCTGTTGAAAATGTCACTGAAAGTTGCTCCAAACGCTTCAAAGTGCTCCCGAAGGTAACTCGAGTTTACTCCAGTGCCATTTCGGGTGACTTCGGGAGCACTTTGAAGCGTTTGAAGCAACTTTCAGTGACATTTTCAACAGATTTCCGATCTTTCAGTTGAAAATCCAAAATAAACACTGTAGATATTGATCTCTACTTCCAGATGCCGTTCACAGAATTTTAATACGACGATTTCCCGGCGTATCTTGCAAGATGAACCCTTGAATCGTTTATAACTCGGTTGTGCAAAAACTACACATCAGACAGAAACCATCTTGCACACAGTTCAATATTGTTTGTCCAGCTTCAGATTTACAAAAATCATGAATTTTTTAAATTAGGGTCTTTTTCGAGAGTTTCCCTGATTTTCTCAGTGGAAAGATGCACCGATCCGGTCGCATAAAAACTGTTTTGTAGGTTTTATAATTCTTCACAAAAGTTCTATTTACTGTAAAACGATTCCTTCAACACATTTTGATATTTTTGAAAAAAAAAGTTTTTAATTTTTTCATATTTTTCTATGTTTAAAAAATTTCACATATCGATTTTTCTGGGGCAAAAAACTGAGGTTTTCATTAACGAACTATCTTATAAAAATTAGCACAGGCCATTTGCGTCTTTTATATTTTTGTGTGAAAAGAGCCATTTATTTTTTTGTATAGCTTTGCCTAAAATATTTTTGAAAATGCAAGAATCAGTGGTGTTACTATTGTTCATTTGTTAAAGCAATAGGTTTATCACTTTTAGCTTTAGTTTCTATAATGATTGTATATAGATGAGGTTACTGTTTCATTTATTGTAAAATTTGGCAGGGACTGTTTATGTTGTTATCAAAAATAATGTAAAGAACAGTTTTTTAAGTGTCTTACATATAGACATTCTTTGTTATGTGTTTATTCCATTGTACCATCTAAACAAGACCTGTTAATCTTTGATCTTCAATTTTAGTTTGAAAAATTGAAAGAAAAGTAGTGTTAATTTGGAGAACCAATTGTTTGCCCACATATAAACTTTGGTTACTATTATTTTTGTGTAGAGATATAGGATTTGTTTCATTGTAATAATAACAAAAACAGGTTCTGTTCTTATTAGCAGTTCATTTTTGTTTTAAAAAATGCAGAAAACAATATTTTTTAATATGTTGAACCAATCGCATTCCTACATTTAAACTAGTTTCTTTCTATGTTTTTGTATAGAGATTGACATTTATTTCGTTGAAACATTAAAACAGGATTTGTTCTATGTTCCATCTTTGAGCTTTATTTTTATTTCCAGAATTGCAAGAAACAGTGATGTTTTTTTTTAATTCTATCCGAACAATTGTGCTCCTACTTACAGAATGTAACTTTAATAACGATAAAATATTTCAGGAAGGTTACCTCAGTCAATTTCAAGAAGAAAAGTATATTACATTTTTCGTAGAAACCCATTTGTTTTCGAGATATAGGGTATTGAAGTTTCATAAAACTTCAACACTTTGTACCTCAGTAAATGAAGCGTTTCCAGACAGTAAATTAATAGGAACTTTTTTCTTGAAGTCAACAGAGGATTTTCCCCCCTGCAGTTTGGACCAATATATATGTCCAATGGACTATGGACTTCCAATGGATGTCCATTCAATGGACGTACAGCGGACCATGGTGTACATCCAGTGGATGTCCATTGTATACAGATCTGGATGTCCATTGTATACAGATCTGGATATCCAATGGACATGAAATGGACGTCCATTCGATATCCATTGGATCATTAATGGAAATACTATGGACTTCCAATGGACATCCATTGGGCGTATAGTGGACAATGGTGTACATTCAGTGGATGTCCAGGGTATCCAGATTTGGAAGTCCATCGTATGTCCAATGGATATCATTGTGTTATCTGGGAAGCGTCCGTCTAACCTAAGGGTACGTTTATGTTGGAGCTGTGATAAACGATAAGAGCGGCGATACTAGCGAAGCGGAGAAAATGAATTCATTATTTTGTATGCAGGTGTTTATATTGGAGCGACACGTTGAGACAAGCTTTGTAGCCGATTAACGAGAAGAGCGGTGATAATTGAACCGTAAATTTTCTTCGCTTTTGTCAGAGGTAGTCGGTATGGATATCGACAGATTAATTAGTGAAATATTTGTCAGGCCCGCCTTGTGGGACCAAACAAATAAAAATCATCATAACAGATTTATTCTTGATAAATTATGGGATGAAGTGGCTGTGAAAATGAATACAACACGTAAGTAGAAATTGAGTTTATTTATACAAGCAGTAGATATTGAAGGTAGGTATAGAAAATGTTTTAAATTGATTATTCAAATTGGATTGCGGCAAAGATACGTTTTAAACAGATTGCGAATATTTTCAGCAGCTTGGTTTGGTCTTCCGGTATTACCTAATCCGACATTTCTTGGTTTTTCTGAACTTGTTGCTTGAAGATGATGCTCAATGCCTTCTTTATCAATGATAATGTTATGTAGCAAACAGATACACTTAACAATATCATCAGCTACATCTGTAGAAGTTTGGATTGCTGTTCCTAAAATTCTCCACTTAGAATACAGAATGCCAAAAGCACATTCAACAGTTCTTCTTGCTCTTGACAATCTAGCATTGAAGTATTCTTTGTCTGCATCTAACTGTTGTCTGCTATAAGGTTTTAATAGATTAGGTAGTAGTGGATAGGCCTCATCACCTATGATAACATGTGGTACTGTAATATCTGAGTATGGTAAAGCACGTTCGGGGGGAATATTAAGTCGTCCATCTGACAGGTACAAAAATAAAGCGGAAGATCTGAAAGTTCCACCATCACTCTGTTTACCATAACCTCCAACATCAATATTTATAAATCTATAATTAGCATCAACCAATCCTTGCAATACAATTGAAAAATATTTTTTGTAATTATAAAACATTGTACCAGAGTGTGCAGGACAGTTTAGTCTAATATGTTTTCCGTCAATAGAGCCGATGCAGTTAGGGAAATTCCAAATATTATAATAATCATCGGCGACTTTCCTGAAATCTTGTTCGTCGGGAATTTTCATGTGTAATGGTTGAAGTATTTCCCATATAACTTTCAAATTTTCTCTGATAATTTTTGAAACTGTTGTAACTCCCATCCGGAATGAAAATGACAAACTTCTAAACGATTGACCAGTTGATAGATACCTACAATAATAAAGGCTATGTTCAATTAATTTATTCGTTAGTTCCAACCGTTCTTTTTTCATGTGTATTTTCTCCGTTTTAGGACTGGTTTTACGAAATAAATGGAAAAGTTTGCGGGACACATTTAGGAGTACGATGACGTCCATCCCTAAATCAAAATCAGGCGATGGTCAAACAAATGATTATAAAGGCGAATGGAAGTATTTCAACAGTCTTTTGTTTTTGAAAGACCAATTCACTCCAAGAAAATCGGAGGGTAATTTTCCGAAATATGGTGATAAAAACATTCTTGCTGAGTCGTCTCAAATGACACAAGATGAAAGTGATAACGATGACGAAAGCGAAAAGGTAGTAGAAAATTGCAGCATGCAATCTTCACTCGAGCAAATAGAGCATTCAGACTCAGCGTCGTACGATATTGCGCCATCGTCATCTCAAGCTTCACGTTCTGCTAGGAAACATCCCCAGAAGCGCTCATCAAAAGACGACATAGGACAGGCTTTACTAGACTTGGAAAAGCAAAAACTACATCATCTGGAGCAAAAAAAAACTAAAAATGACGAAGATGAAGATATGAATTTTTTTAAAAGCTTACTACCGCATGTAAGGACATTTTCGGCTTACGATAAACTGGAGTATCGAATGAGGGTGATGAAATTAACGCAAGATTTCTTGAAACTAGATAAAAACCCTCATCCACTCTCTAACTATGACTATACAACTAGCGGTTACCAAAGTACCGCAAGAGATTTTTATAATGATGCAGCAAGCAATATTAATTTATCTCAATCAGAACCACATTTATATGAACTATAATACTATATATATCTGTACCTCGGAAGGATAGAACACCATGTCCATTTTCATCAAAAATGACATCTTTCACACTTGAAATCAGCTTTTCTCATATTTTCTAGAGGGATAGAACACTATATCCAAACCCATTCAATAGTGGAAATAGCTTCTTTCAAAAGAACGCCAAGTCCACTATTACTTAGTGGGATATAACACCATGTGGACTTGATGTCTTATCCCTCTACTTACAGCAAGTTACTTATTAATGGACATAGTGTTGTATACCTCTATGCAGTCTGGTGTTAAACTAGTGTTTGTATATTGTTATAATTTGTTGTTCTTTCCCCCGTTATTCCAGTCACTACTCCAGGGAGAAGAGTGAAATGAACTATTTGGGTACGGACCTTAATATAGAGAAAATGTATCAATAATTGTATATACAAGACTGTGATACAAAAAATGTCGACCCTATGTTAAGAGCTAAAAAATGGCTATACTATGATATATTCAACAAGAAATTTAAATTGTTTTTAAAACCCACAGAAATTGACACATGTGATACATGTGACAGTTTTCATGCGAGACTTAAAAACAATTTAACTCCAGATGAAAAACAAACAGTAGAGGCAGATCATACTGCACATCTCAATGAAGCCAAATTCAGATATACTTGAAAAGCGTGGACACCACGATGGCAAAGAATACAAATATCCTTAAGGTATTAACTGGTGATTTACCAAAAAGCTTGCCGTCACCTCTCACTACTAATTGTATAAGCTTTTACAAGAGAAAACTTTGGACACTGAATTATACATTGTATTATTTCTGTGATTCATCAGTACACTGTATGATGTGGGATGAATCTAAAGGAGCACGTGGCGGAAATGAAATCGCATCCCCATTTCTAAAATGGACAAATACTGTTATTCCTGGCAGTAAGGTTGAAGAAATTGTTCTTTGGTCCGACAATTGTTACGGCCAAAATAAAAATTTGAGTATTATCATGAGTTTTTTTTGGATACTTAACAAGTATCCCCAAATTAAAACCATTACTCAGAAATTTCTACTAAAGGGTCACACCCATATGTAGGCAGACACTGTCCATGCACTTATAGAGCGAAAAAGGAAAAAACCCAAGAATATGTCTATCTTAACACCCTTGGACTGGCAGCAGTTAGTCAGACAAACCTCAACAAAATATACTGTACATAACATGGAACTTGAAGATTTTAAAAATTTCAAGTCTCTGTACGATATCCAATTTTCCAAGTAAAACAAACTAACAAAGGAATTCTGTTTCTTGAGAGTAATTTCAATGATGAAGACCAAGAGGTTGACCTTATTAGATTTCGAAGGCGACACCTTACAATGCCAAATGATTTGCTGCTGGTATCAAGAGTTCCAATACCTATATCACAAAAAAAGTATAATGATCTATTGGCCTTACAGCCATATGTCCCCACAGTTTGTCATGATTTTTACAAAAACTTAAAGCATAGTAATACCACTAGTGACTATCCAGAAGAAGAATATTCTGAGGATGACTGAGAGTTTTGCACTTGCAAACATTTTAGCTACATTTAACCATCAGATATATTATTATCATTATTTCATTTGTAACTGTTGATTTTTAGGTAGAATTAAACTTCTTAAGTAAAATATTATTGTGTTTGATAATAATTATTATTGATTCCCCCCACACTAAGTCTCACAATGTTACAATTTTCTTAGAGGTTTACAACACCATGTCCATTAAAAGGGTTAAAAAACTGATAAAAATAATATTTATCGAGTTTAACATAATACTAGATGTCAATCAATAGTACATAGAGTGTTCTGATTAAATATTATCACAAAATCTAAAATAATAGTTGTTGCAACAAGATTTATAGTCGGAAATTTTTTTCATATTGCTCTCCTGTAAAGTTAGCAAAATGGACATGGTGTTCTATCCTTGCGAAGTACAGATATGTAGGTTCATTGAATGGATAATTGAATGTTTAGTTTTAATCTTTCTGAACTTCTGGATTTTTGTTATTATATGTTAATTTTCGAAAAAGATATTTCTCAGTTTGTTATTCTAAAATAAATTTTGCTCTTAAATTTGTTTTTTGTTTACTTGCCTGATTGTTATCATGAGCCGCTCCTCAAGTAAAATTGGTCTACTATGACAATTGCTCCGTCTTTTTTGATTCTTATCAGAGATGTGCGATGATATGTAATCAAAGGTTTCTATTTTCATTCTCATATATTCCATGAATTTTGCAGGGTGTTGCCTCAATTGTTTATAAAGATGATGGAATTCTCCAAACATGTGTCTTTGGGTATTTATAGGATGTGCAGAGAATTTACGCTTTTCACGCGCACTTTCAATAATATAATATTTAACGGCATTTGAAGTTGAAAGCATTTCTTCTTCAGAATCACTCATTTCAAAAAACTATTTTCAGCTGTTCAACCCGCAAAGCAAAGATCGTCGCTACTGTCGAAGCTCTACTATAAACAACACACCAAAGACATGAAATTTGCGCTGCTCTCATCGCCGCTCCTATCGTTTATCACAGCTCCAACATAAACGTACCCTAAGCCTGATGAAGCGTGAATCGTATGATATTCGGGAAGGGCGTGCAGTAGTGACTAAGATTCCATGTGAAATGGGTGGTTCCGTACTCTAACCCCACTTTCACTTTACTTTTGTTATTTCATTGTTGTGTGTGTGTTTTATGTCTGGTGGCAGTATCATAATGAAAATAGTTTGAATTAATATATTGATGAAGTATAACTGAACTTATGTTCTTTTACCTAAAAATTGAGCCCAACTTGTACAGAACGGTAAAGTGACCGCGCCTGGAGCGTTGACGGGCATACACACAATGTACACTAAATCGGTCATTTGTTTTGTTACAGTCGGTCATGGAGGAAAATCCTGGACCATCTAAGGAGATCCAACCAACTTCCAAAAGAGCAAAGTATGATCGATATAAACATGAAGCTCTTACAGATTCTCAACTTTTTGATATTTTACAAGAATCTGATGACGTAACGGATCCTTTTCTGAATGAAAGTGATGACGATCCTGATTACCAGGTTAGCAGCGATTCTGATGACCATCTCAACAATGATTCTGAAGAAGAACAACTTACACCTTTGATTACTCCAGATGTTATGACTATCCCCCAGAAGTGGATTGACACCGAAGTAGATAGAACAGGTATTCCATTCACAGGAGTTCCAGGGATTCTTGTCGATGTGCAAGGATCAGAGCCAATAGATTATTTCGATTTACTGGCAACCCAGGAGTTCTACGTCTTTCTCTGCAACAAAGCTAATTCACATGCACTTACTTTACTCTCTGAAAGTCCAGGGGATCAGTCAAGAATCAGTCGATGGAAAGATGTGACTACGAGTGAGATGAAAATTTTTCTTGGGTTGTTGTTTCACATGGGGACTATTCGTTTGAATAGAATGAACGACTATTGGAAAAAACATTATTTGTTCGATTTGCGAACTTTTGCAACATTTATGAGTCGAAATCGGTTTCTATTGATTCTGAGATCTTTACATTTTGAAGATACAGAGAATGAAATTCGGACACAATTAGGGAGAATACTTCCACTGATCGACTTCTTCAACAAGAGAATGCATGATATTTATTATCCCGTTAGGGAACTATCTATAGACGAGTCGATGGTATTATGGCGTGGCAGGTTGAAATTCCGCCAGTATATCAAAGGAAAAAAGCATAAATTTGGCATAAAGTTATATGTCCTTTGTGAACCAAACGGAATATCATTGAAAATTATAGTTTACTCAGGACGTGCTGATTCTCAGTTATCTGGCTCACAACATACCGAAAAGGTAGTTAAATCCCTCTTGCAAGAAAAAATGGATGTTGGGCATTCCATATTCATGGACAACTTCTACAATAGTCTGAAGTTGGCTAAGGATTTATTATAGGAAAACATTTGTTACGGGAACTCTAAGAAAAAATAATCCCCCCGAGGTGGTTGGTAAAAAACTGAAGAAGGGTGAGCTGGTTATGCAGTTCAATGGGGATGGAATTTGCGTCATAAAATGGAAGGACCGCAGAGAAATTCTAGCGATTTCTAGTGAATTCAATGGACAGATGGAAGAAGTTACTACCCAGCGTGGTCAAGTAATGATGAAACCAAAGCTGATAAATGCATATAATAAATATATGGGAGGAGTGGACCACAGCGACCAAATGCTATCATATTATTCTTGTGAGCATAAGTCTCTCATATGGTACAAAAAATTGGCCATTCACATATTCCAAATGATGCTTTTGAACTCTTACCATCTCTATAAAAAAGGAACTAAATCCCGTAAGAGCTACCATGACTTCAGACTGGATGTAATTGGAAAACTTCTTGGACCACCATTACCAGATCCAGTACCAAAATTAAATCTGCAGCATCTTCCAGAGTACTGCCCAAGGGGAGAAAACAAGAAGGCAAAGAGAAGACGATGTCAAATTTGCTGGAACAATGACAAACTTCGGAAAGATTCTGTCTATCATTGTCCTCAGTGTCCTGGTGGTCCTGGACTTTGTCTCACGCCATGTTTCAGGATCTTTCATGCAAACAAATGATTCGTTCATGTATACATATTTTATATTTTGTTCATCCTAACGCGCACTTGAATGTTCAGGTACGCTTTATCCAAGTTTTAGTTTTTTACTTGTATACCAGATATTTTGGTACTGAGATTTTCATTTATCTTTATGAATTATATTTTTGAGTTTTTTTGATTTTTTTGTTACCCGAATGACAAGACGCGCTTAGCGCGTTCTTGGGCACAGAACACGGTTGACACGTTGTCAGTGCCCACAACGCGCCTGGCGCGTTTTTGTATTTTTTTGAAAAAAAAAGAATCCCCAATCTAATATCCATTCTCAACCCAAATTCAGCTTATTTTACATTTTTCGTTAAAAAAAAACTAGGTGGCACCAGGCGTAATGCTCTATTTTACCGTGGGCAGTGAATGTGTTAAAGAAAAAATTATTGAATAAATCGAATAATAATTGATAAACGATTAAGTAGGTGTCGTAGGTGATACAAAATCTACAACTTTAAGATCACTTTAATCATAATAATGTGATTTTTTAATTTTTTTCGCGTAGGTTGCTATGATTTTCAATTTGAATGTTGATAAACTTTTTCGATAATGTCGAAATGGGCTACGCCCGTTCAGAAATACCACCGAAGGGTTTGAAGTGAAAATTATAAATTGTATAGTTCAAAGTGACAGGTTAATGGTATTGTGATGAGGGTACACTTAACCGAATTCAAATAAATTATTTTTAACAAATACAACTTAATTTTGTAATAAATATAAACAATCTGAGACAGGCCCGGTATATTAAAGTAAAAACGGTTTTTGTGTTTTCCAGCTCGCCTTAATACTTGAGGCATGGCAGATGACAGAAAGAAATTGTCAGGAGCGCAATTTCGCAAGAGAAAATTAAAAAACCAATTATCTTTAGAAAAACAAGCAGAGTCATTTAGGAAGTTTCTTCGTCCAGATCTTTAGGAACCACAACCAGGCAGAAGTACAGATGATAATTTGAAAGAAACAAATAATCCTCCGACAGTAATCTGTAATACAGAAAAGTCTGCGTTATCTTCAGAAATATAAAATATCCCACAAGAAATCGTAGAGAGTGCTTCTGATCGGTCTGGTCCTGTTTTAAATTTTAGTGACCCTGCAACTTGGGATGTCTCTACAGATCATCTGCGGCAAATTCTTGTCGAACACCGGCCAGATCAAGTGCAAACTATCGACTTCCCATTGGATAACAATCGAAGAAAATTTTCTACAGTGCACTATAAGAGAAAATTAGTCAACGGCGAATATGTGTCTCGTTCGTGGTTACAATATTCAGTTTCAGGGGACGCAGTATTCTGCTTCTGTTGTAAGTTATTTTCCAGAGACGGAAAATCCTCTCTTTGCAGCAAAGGCGTGAATGACTGGAAGAATATATCTAGGGTAAACCGAGGAGAGATGGACCACGAGGTGAGACGGACCATCAGCCCTCTAGCTGAAAGTAGATGAACCAGTCAGTTGTTCATTACATAGAATCAACTGTCTGATGTGTAATGGTGGACAGACGAATTCGTAGACGTTTACTGTGATTCAAATTCAAGTGATTGTGTGTTAAAGATTTCGGTAAGTAAAAAATAAAAATGTACATTTTTTCAAATGAGTGTCATTTTTCAACGTCTGCTATTTTGGCTTCCTAAATTTCTAGGATTGTGAAGTAAATATTGGATTTATATATTCCATTGCCAGGAGCTTGCTTTCGGTGAAGGAACAGTGACAATTAACTGGTCCATCTCACCTATAAGAAAAGGAGAGATGGTCCACTTGACATTAGGGAGAGATGGACCGCTTTTCATGGTCTCAAGGTGAGATGGACCGATCGCCTCATGTTGGGGAAAATTACCTGATCACAGATCGAAATGCCCAAAACACCGTAATAAGCTTGTCATCCCAATATACTATTCTTTTGGAACACTAGCTGAAGAATTGTTTATTTTTTTTAGATACAAGATGCCTACGTTTTACAAAAGGAAAGGCAATGGTGATCGTTCCAGCTGGAGTGAAGAAAGCTTACTGAGAGCTATTGCAGCTGTGAAGAATGAAGAGCTGGGGGTAAATGCTGCAGCTAATCATTATGGCATTCCGAAAACTACGCTCAAACGAAGATTGCTGACAGGAAAAACGAGCAAGCTGCCTCTAGGACCAGAGGCGTCTCTAGGTACTGAAGTCGAGTCCAAAATGGTTCAACACATTCTTAAATTACAACGGAACGGGTTTGCACCATCGTGCAGAGACGTGCGTGAAATGGCCTTTAGAATCGCACAAGCGTTGAATTTGAAAACCCGGTTTAATACTGTTCAAGAAAGGGCCGGCTACCCCTGGTTTCATTCTTTTATGAGACGCCACCCAAACCTGAGTGTCCGGCAAAGTGAAGGAGTATCTAGGTCACGGGCATTAGGATTACGTGAAAAAAACGTAAATCAATACTTTGATTTACTTGAAAAAACCATTGGAGACAATCAGCTACATTATAAGCCTGGAAGCATCTTCAATATGGATGAGACTGGTCTACAGCTGAACAACAAGCTTGGCAGAGTCGTAGCTCAGAAAGGCTCAAGAAATGTGGCTACAGTGACCTCAACAAAGAGAGGAGAATCTGTCACAGTGATGACATGCGTAAATGGCGAAGGGGTGTTCTTGCCACCTTTTTGCATTTTCAGAGGAAAACATAAGAAGGCCGAATGGAACGATGGTATGCCTCCAGGATCCCACTATGAGATGAACCAAAATCATCTTTTGTAAATACCGAAATTTTCAAAATTTGGTTCCGAGACCACTTTCTTCCGAGGAAACCAACTGGAAAGGTGTTACTTCAATTAGATGGCCACACTAGTCACTTAAGTGACATCGACTTGCTAGAGTGGGCTGAAGAAAATGAAGTCATCTTCCTCGGTTTCCCCAGCCACACTACACACTTTTTGCAACCACTCGACAGAGGGTTTTTCAAGTCCCTCAAATTGAATTGGAACTATGCGTGTAACACGTTTATCAGAAACCATCCAGGCAGGTCCATCAACCGGCTTGTGTTCGGCCGCCTGCTCTCTTCGGCTTGGAATGCAGCTACAAGTGTGGCAATTGGAATTAAGTGTTTCCAGGCTACCGGAGTCATTCCTTGCGACAGATCAGTCATTCCAAAAGACGCTTACTTAGTAAGGGATGAGAACGAACAGCATAACAATGATGCTGAAACAGGAGTACAAAATACTTCAGAAGCCGGCCCATCTGATACAACACATCTAGAATCAACTGTCGATGAAAGCCTGCGAGAAACTTCAGAAGTCGGTTCTCCTAGTGTAAGCTATCAAACACAAGCGGAAAATGAAGAAAATTCATGTCCAAACGTTCAAACACCGGGTAAAATACTAATGGACATCTCTCCGGTTCCCAAAGCCAAACAGGCTGCTGCCTTCAGAGGGAGAAATATTGCCGAAATTTTCAACTCACCTGAAAATTTGGAGAGAATGAAAAAAAGGAAACTTGAGGCTGAGGTCAAGAAGGCCACAAAAATTGCAAAGAAAGAAGCGATGGGAGCTAAAAGGGCAGAAAAACAAGCAAAGAAGCTAGATGACGCTAACAAAAAGGCAGAGAAACAAGCTGAGAAGGCACGTAAGTTATCTCAAAATGAAGATATGTTTTCCAAGAAAAAGGCACGCAGAACTGAAACAAATAAAAAGTTGCAGTTCAATGATTCTACCTCATCAGCCACTGACAGCAATGATGATATTGTTTTCAGTGATGACAGTTTAGAAGATGTGGACTGGGAAAAAGAATCGGATGAAGATATTCTTGAGGAACTCAGAATTGATCGCTTTGCTGTAGTGAAAGTGAAAAGAGAGAGGGGAAAGGACTCATTTGGCCTATATGTTGCGAAGGCTGTCGGCAAATGCGATGATGGTTTTTTTGTAAAATATCTCAAAAAGTCTAAAAAAGGACTGCGTTTCTATGAAACAACAGAAGAGGAATGCTTCATCGAAACATCGGACATTGTCCGCCTTCTCTCAAATCCGGTGAGAAGTACTGCTTTCCGTTTTGAAGGAGCCATAACATTTGGGACAGATTTGTCGGATTTAGAAAATGTTCTAGCTTAGGTTTGAATAAATAAACTGATTATTCCTTGGATAAATTATACTTGCTTTTTCATATTTCACCTGGTCCAACTCACCTTTATGGCATAAACATAGGTCCATCTCTCCTTACTATAGAGTCCATCTAACCTCAACGCTGGAGGTGAGATGGACTTTGCAAGGGTCTGGAAAATTCTTCACTACTGACTGAAAAATGTTTGGAGCAACCAAAAAAGAATCTGTAGTAGGTATAATAGAGCTGGGAACCTAGGCAGATCAAAATTATTTAGCCATAGTACATAGTCGAAAAACTATAGTTCATCAACGAAAAGTGGTCCATCTCTCCTCGGTTTACCCTATAATATTATCAAATCAAGAGAAAAGCAGTAACCATTTAGGACACTACCAAGAGTGGAAAGAGTTAGAGCTTAGGTTGAGGAATAATAAAACCATCGATGAGGAATATTTACGCCTGATAAGAAACGAGGAAACATACTGGAAACAGATTCTTGAAAGGTTGATTGCGTTAGTGAGACTTCTAGGAAGTCAAAACTTAGCTTTTCGTAGAACTCATGACAAAATATTCACTCCTAACAATGGAAATGTTTTGAAAATAATTCAATACTTGGCGTTGTTTGATCCTATAATGCATGAACATTTTAAAAAAATCAGTAACAGAGACATTCATGTCCATTACCTAGGAAAAAATATCCAAAATGAATTGATTGGTCCTTCAGCAAAAGCTGTCCAGGAGAAAATACTAGCTTCAATTCATTCTGCTAAATATTATTCCATCATTCTCGACTGCACACCTGACGTGAGTCATGTTGAACAAATGACCATTATCGTTCGAATTGTAAAAGTGTATAATGATAAAGAGCAAAAATGTAGGAGTGAAATCAAGGAATATTTTTTAGGATTTATTCCTCTTTCAGACACCACTGGCGCTGGATTAACTGAAAAAATTTTGAATCAGTTGAATGAGATGTCTCTTTCATTAGAAGACTTACGTGGGCAAGGGTATGATAATGGGAGTAACATGAAAGGTAAACACAGTGGTGTTCAAACAAGGACTTTGGATATAAATCCACGTGCATTTTTTGTTCCCTGCAGTTCACACACCCTAAATCTTGTTGTGAATGATGCTGCTAAATGTTGTCTGGCAGCTACATCCTTTTTTGATTTGGTCCAAAATATATATGTATATTTTTCTGCTTCACTTAATGGGTGCATTTGAAGGAAGAAGACATGATGCTTCAACCCACCGTTGGGAAGTCTTATTGCGTCATGTGCCTACCTTGACACTAAAACCACTGAGCGATACAAGATGGGAAAGTCGGATTGATGCCCTGCGTCCTTTACGTTACCAGTTAGCTGACGTGCACGATGCGCTTATGGACATTCACGAAGACAATAATTTGGTGGGTTCATCTGGGAGTCAAACACGAGTTGAGGCTCAGTCCATTGCTAAAAAAATCGCGGATTTCAAGTTTATTGCTCCTCTAGTTATATGGTACAATATTTTGTACAAAATAAATATTACCAGCAAACTTCTACAATCAAAGGAATTTGATCTAACCGCTGCTACAAATGCCCTGCTGAAAACAAAAACCTTTTTCGAAACTTGTAGAACTGATTTGGGGTACGAAAAAATGCTGGTAAATGCAAGAGATATTTCAGAGGAAGCCAACATTCTCGCATCATTCGCATCAGAATCGAAGCCAGTCCGTTTGAGAAAAAAGAAAAGGCAGTTCAGTTATGAAGCGGAAGACGAACCCATACAAGATGAAAAAGACAAATTCAAAATAAATTTTTATTTTGCCGTGCTGGATACCGCCATAAATTCAATCGATGGAAGGTTTAATCAGATAAAGAAGATTAACTGCGTTTTTGGATTTCTTTATAAGGTTTATGAGATGCAGAATATAACTTCCAAAGATGTTCTGGAACACTGTAAAAAGTTGGAAGAATCTCTTAGTCATGCAGACTCTAAGGATGTTGATGCAACGGAATTGTGTGGCGAATTACAAGCTATTGCAAGAAGAATACCTAACAACACTACGCCACAAGAAGTTTTAAACTATATCTGTAAAAATGGCCTAGTAGATAGCTTGCCTAATTTAGTTACTGCAATAAGGGTTTTGCTTACTCTTCCTGTGTCTGTGGCTAGTGGTGAGCGCAGTTTTTCTAAATCAAAACTAATAAAAACGTACTTACGCTCAACAATGACTCAAGAAAGACTTGTTGGATTATCAACTCTATCTATGAAGCAAGAAATAGCAGAAACAATTGATTTTAAGGAGATCGTTGCCAACTTTGCTAAACTGAAAGCAAGAAAAATAAATCTTTCTTAACCTAATGTTTCTATTGTTGCAAACGTCAAAAAGGGAGGTGTACACCCTCTCATGTATGCGATAAAGAAGAATTCTCATTCTTTAATTCATATTTGGACCGCTTTTTGCAGAAAGGCACCAAGCCACACCGGCAATTGTGATTTTGATGAGGAAACCGTAGTACATGGTTAACTCTATCTGGCTGAAAAGCACCATCCCACAAAGTAAACATGCAATGCCATCTATGAAGTAAAGGACCAACCCACATTTGTTCAAAAGCAGATGTGCACTTTTACAGAATAGATCCAAGTGGCTTGGTTTCCTTCTGCATTTTCACTCAATACTCTTTGTGTAGATCGCAATTGATTGATCAATAACAGTCACACGCGGTTAGTGTGTTGTTGTTTTTGCAATTTAATAGTCATTCAGTGCAATACGTATTTTCTAATAGGATTGTAAGAAAAAGGGTAAGAAATTACTCCCGGATATATCACATAGATAAGATTACTGTCTGTCGAGAAATGTTCATTAAGACATTGAACATTTCTACTAAAAGAATAAATACCTCGTTAAATAAACTAAGGTCTGAGAGTATACTTGACAGACGAGGTAAGCAGTAAGGAGGTAAAAATAAAATTGATGATGAGAAGGAACGAGAAGTAGTGAGTCACATAAATAAGATTCCTAGATATCAGAGTCACTACCGCCGACACCAATGTAATGGTGCCGAATTTTTACCTCCTGAAATGACACTTTCGTTAATGTATCGACAATACAGAGAAGAGGTCACACATCCAGTAGGCTTCCAGGCGTATAGAAGAATATTTCGTACAAAGTTTAATCTGAAATTCAAATCGTTAAAGAAAGATACTTGTGTTACATGCGACAGGTATACCATTCAACATCAGGGTGCTCTAACAGATGAAGCTAAAGATATAATCAAAGGTGAACATGATGCACATATTACAAAATATGAGACGGCTAGAAAAAAAATGAAGGAAGATTTGAACATGGCAAAAGAAAATAAGCATGTGGAATGTCTCACGTTTGACCTAGGAAAAACTTTGCCATTGCCAAGGCTCCCAACTATAAATGATGATATAGATGGTTTTAGTGGAACACCTGATTTTGACATAGACGAGGATGAAGAGATCTAATTAGCTTTTGTTTGTATGTGCGTTAATTTTTACAAGTTTATGTTTAATGTTGTAATATAGTTAACATATGCATTACTATTATTTTTATTATGTACCTTTAATGACACTTGCAGAATAGAACCAACACACAAAAACGTTATTTTTGCAACAAAATACAGCAAAATTTTAATAATTCTGCTTTTGTTTACTGCATAAGCATCGCCTATGAACCTGTGTACAACACTGACTGATATCTGGGCAATTGCGAATTTTAGTTTTCAACTCGAACTTCAACGCCTGTTTTCTCAGTTATTACAATACTGGGCTTGGTGCCTTTCTGCAAAAAGCGGTCAAATTAAACATTTATTTGTTTACACTGTTGTTTTATTTTGTCACGAATTTTTTAAGAGGGCGCTCTTCCAGTCTTTCGCCTAGGGCGCCAGGAATGCTCGGGCCGGCGCTGTATATTATTAATATTAGACAATCACGAAAGCCATATTTCGATAGATGTTATCAATTTTTCAAGAGAAAATTGTATCCATATACTAACATTACCACCGCACTGCAGCAACAAACTCCAGCCATTGGACGTATTCTACGCTTTCAAACGTTTCTATAATAATGAAGCTGATAAGTGGATGTTGAATAACCCAGGAAAGACTATCACCATTTATGAAATAGCTGAACTAGTTGGGAAAGCATATTCCCCAGCATTCAGCAAATCTAATATAGAGAGCGGTTTTTCCAAAACAGGAATTTATCCGTGTTATGCAGATATTTTTACAGACATTGACTTTCTTTCTTCATCCGTAACAGATCGTCCAGTTCCAAATGAACCTAATATCGATGGCATGTCTAATTCTACCGCGATAGCTGAATATTAAGCTGTTGCTGGTTCTTCAAAGCAGGTGAATGAAACGGAAACCCGACATTTGTTTCACCGGAGTTAGTCCGCCCCTATCCAGTAGCGCCTCCAAGAAAGAAGACCACTGCTGGTCGAAAACCAGGCCGCACCCGAATATTAACAGACACTCCAGAGAAGCTGGAGATAGAAGAAAACCTTAAAGCAAAAATGATGAAGAATACCAAGAGGCAAGTATTTAATGAACCAAATACTAGCAAAGCCACTACTTATAAGAAAGGAAGCAAGAGAAAAGCTGATGCTTCTTCAACATCATCGGAAGAGGATCAGGAGGTATTGTTTGAAGAAAGTGATCAGTCTCCCTATGAAGAAGAAGTACTTTCCGATGAAAATGAAGAGGAATTCAGTGGTTTTAAAATGAAGGACTTTGTTATTGTAAAGTTCTTTATAAAACATAATGGTACCTTTGTTCACTATATCGGTCAAATTATAGAAAAAAAACAGTGGAAATTCTGAAGAAGGTTTTTCAGTTAAATTTTTGAGGAGACGCGGAATTTCCAACGTTTATTCTCATCCTTTAATAGATGATATTCAAAATGTTATTGAAAGTGATATAGTGGAACGTGTCTCTATGGTTACTGGACAGCGTAATTATTTTAAGTTTCATTCAAACAGCCTTAACGTTTCTAATTTACGATAAATTTTGGCTATTTCATATGTTCCTGGGAATATATACTCATCTGTAGTTTAGATTTTATCCAAAAACTGTATTGTCCCTAACATACCTACTTGCTGTCCCAAACATACCACCTGTAGGTATGTTTGGGACATATTTTGGGGAAAGCTTAAAATGTTTGAACTTACTATAATAACTTTTAGGCAAATGTGTTCATTATTCCTAATTGTTGACAATAAAGCAGTTAGTCGAATGATAAGTCAAAAATTGTTAATAGATGAGGTTTCCTGTCCACAAAAAGTAAATTCATGTCCAGAGTGTCTCAAACATACCTACCTTCCCCTACTGGTTCCGCTTATTTAAATACACTCTGTGAAGTCGCATTTCCACAATGTTAACTCCCTGCAACCAAAACTGGTTAGCTGGGTAGTTGATACCAAGTGTATCTCTAACATTCCTCCTTTAAGGAACTGTTCACGTTTGGCATGTTTGAAACTCGACGAAGAGCAGCGAGAAAGAATGTCACAAAGATTATGTGCAGTGGTCCCTTATTCTGCAAAAACATTGCATACGTAGAACTGGTCTATTTTCAAGTTTGAATTTTCTTAATGATTTTGTTATAGAGATCGGAAGAGGCAATGTTGGGTAAACAAACCCACAGATCTAGAGTTTAAAGTGGACATAAAATTGAACAGAATTTTTGAAAATGTAGCAATGTCTTTGAATATTTCGAATCTCCATATAATAATGCCAGATAGGGAATGCTGTAAGAAGCAGTATCATGACATCGGGAGGAGCTGTTACATAGAAATTGCCAAGTCAACTCTTGATGACAAACTTCTATGGATGTTTGAGAGGAAGTTCAGAATTACTGGTTCTCAATGTTATGGTCTGCATACTTACAGAGGAAATGATTGACATATAAAAAGGTCAAAGTATTTCTGGTCGAAAGGGTTCAAATCAGCGTGAGTGGAATTTTTTAGTCCAAGGTGAGTACAATCTGCGAATCATATGAGAGGTTGAAAAATAAAAAATGCACTAAGGAGATTTCCTAATTTCTGGTAATTTGCCATAAGGTCATTTGTATCATCCATTCAAATACAATTTTTTTACATCCAAAATTATAACATTGAGATGACTACCTAAATAGAGTGAAAGGTATGATTGGAACCTTGGTGTCAAATATAGAACTTTCTTAACAGAGAATAATTACCCAAATACCAAACTGAAACTTGCCCTCAACACACAATTCGCATGTGAAGAATTGGGGCTAGAAGTATGAATTTGATTCAAGTATCAATGTGTCTTAAATTTATATTTATAAGTGCTGGCGAAACAAGTGTTTTTATAGTTCAACTGATTTATATCTGTTAATAAAAGTTAATATCTATAGTTCAGATAAAATACATTTCTCTGGTCCACAACTTCGAGCCGAGGTATTGAAGATAAATTTGACGACAAACACCCACTCGAGTTTTTTTCAACTATCTGAGAAGAGAGAACCTACTGAAAGAACTTGTAAATGTGTGAGGAATGTTAATTCCATTATTTTGGCTTTGAACATCGATGTTGTCCACCATATATTTTGTTTATTGCCCGTTTTCCCCCTAGGGCTCGCACATCTCCGAAAAACATTACCTTAAATCTAGTCCAAAATTTAGAAACCACTTGGAAGATGAATCGCAATCAGATCTCAATCAGTTCACTAGAAACCAAATTGATATCCCCAACTGGCCAAGCCCCCAAAAAACATTTGCTGCATTCTCTTCCTGGCGAAAACAACAAATTACTGCCAAGCGACACCCAAGATGCCCCCTCGCAGTCAAGCCCCCACCTATATTTTTCCTGTACCAAACACTTCCTATGAATAAATATTGGATTCTCCCTTTGAAAAAATGTGTTGCAGAATTGTTTACAAAAGTCAATGTAATGAGGTATCATATGAGTTACCTTACTTCATCAACACACTCTACATAATTCGTTGACATGGTTCAAGAAACTTTTATATGAAAGAAATGATTGAGAACTTCCATCACAAAAATTTTTTTTTTCTGTGAGTTTCATCGAAGACCATTGAAGATACTAACAATCGAAACGTTTTGATTGAAGCTCACAGACAAATGTATTCCTCTTATTTTAGATTATGGAAGTCTTGAGCCATTTCACTAGAATTGAAACATCTTTAACATTCAAAAAAATTCTTATATTGTAGATGATCTTCTGAAAGCCAGAAATGCCTGTGAGAAAGCTCAATATATTTCGGATTGTTCTGAATTCGAGAATAATACAATCAGATCTCAATAAGTTCACGAGAAACCAAATAGATATCCCCAACTGGCCAAGCCCCCAAAAAACATTTGCTGCATTCTCTTCCTACCGAAAACAACCAATTACTGCCAAGCGACACCCAAGATGCCCCCCACGCAGTCAAGCCCCCACCTTTATTTTTTCTGTACCAAACACCTCCTATGAATAAATATTGAATTATTCCTTTGAAAAAATATGTGTTGCAGGATTTTTTACTAAAGTCAAATAGTCAATGTAATGAGGTATCATATGAGTTACCTTACTTCATCAACACACTCTACATAATTCGTTGACATGATTCAAGAAACTTTAATATGAAAGAAATGATTAAGAACTTCCATCAGAAATTTTTTTTTCTGTGAGTTTCATCGAAGACCATTGAAGATACTAACAATCGAAACGTTTTGATTGAAGCTCACAGACAAATGTATTCCTCTTATTTAAGATTATGGAAGTATTGAGCCATTTCACTAGAATTGAAACATTTTTAACGTTCGAAAAAATTCTCATATTGTAGATGATCTTCTAAAAGCCAGATGTGCCTGTGAGAAAGCTCAATATATTTCAGATTGTTCTGAATTTGAGAATAATACAGTCAGATCTCAATCAGTTCACTAGAAACCAAATTGATATCCCCAACTGGCCAAGCCCCCAAAAAACATTTGCTGTATTCTCTTCCTACCGAAAACAACCAATTACTGCCAAGCGACACCCAAGATGCCCCCCACGCAGTCAAGCCCCCACCTATATTCTTTCTCTACCAAACACATCCTATGGATGAATATTAAATTCTCCCTTTGAAACATTCTTACGACTGCGCTCAGCAAGGAAAGCCTTATGTGGGCGAAGTAAGGATAATGTTAATGTTCTTGTGTGCTGTTGCGCTGTGAACCGACTGATAATATTAATGTTCTTGTGTGCTGTTGCGCTGTGAACCGACTAAGTTATTTTTTTTAGTTCATTTGCTAGTTCAATTGTTAATGCAACATGGTCGGAAGTACTCGATGAACACTCCACCGAGATTATTATTTATCTACATGATCAGCGATGTAACACCAGTCAAAACATCCTTTCACTGCTGCAACACTGTTGTTCTTCCAAATCCAATATTTCATCATATCAGATCTGAAAACGTTTAGAGAATATGTCATACCTACATTAGTTCAACTATTGATGATTTACTTGAACCTGAAAATGGTGAAAGAGATGAAAGTTTGTGTTGTCAGTTTTCATCGATATAGGAAGGCTTCATAAAATAAAAAACCGCCTTCTCTTGAAAACAGATCATCTCCCGAATGGGAAACATAAACAGTAGTAAGTAATAATGTATTCCAATTCGGACTACAATAGTTGAGTCAGGTGAATCCCGAGGGGCAATTTGGGGGCCTTTTTCTTACTCGTTACATGTGCTACTGTTGAAAATTGCGAAGCCGGAAGAAAGGTACTTCAAGTTAGCTGTATTAAGACATAAAAACAGAAATTTATGTTTCGAAAAAACAAGTCATGAACTAAAAAAGAGGAACGAACAAGTAATTTTCTGTCACATAAACCCTTTTCGTTATGGTACCCACATATATAAGGACATATATAAATGATTGGTATGTTTGAATTCAGTACGTGCGGATGTGTTAATATTAGCCTCATTTGGGACAACCTTCGATGATATCATGTTATCACAAAACCAATCAAACATGTGCGCAATAAACATTACCGGGTACAAAATTAGGGTCACCCAATAAGTTGCAGTTATCTTGGAAATTCATGTGTACTAATGAATTGTTTCAAAAACATAATTGTTCCACTACTCCACTTGCCCGACCTTCCATGTACGCTGAGCTCGACTTGATCATGGAATGTTGTGCAAACAATGATTTTAAACCCTCTTGAAATGTCAAAGTCACCAAAGAAATTCATTGTTTTGGTGATATATCCTACACAGGATAATAGACTGGATGAATGGAAAGTTGAACTCTATCAATCTTCAACAAGTTGCTACAGTTCCACCCACTTTCCCAAATATATTTGGCATTTTTTGTGTTACAATTTCATCAAACGGTAGGTGAAAATACAGTTCCTGGATTCGCAACATCAAAATTCTTGAATGGCCCAACCCGCACAAGTGACATACTTCAGCCATTAAATGCTTTGGTGTTCAGGTCTTTAGGATTGTTCAACATCAATTATAATCCCACTCGATCTGAAATCGCAGGAGAAACCCATTTCCAAGACATCCATTTTCAACAAAGCAGTCGTACCACCACCAATACAATCGAGTGATACACAATTCATGATCGCTGCGCAAACAATGTCATTGGAAGCTATAATTCGTTTCACTTTACAACAAATACATCTGCGTTCAAATGAACAAAATAGCTAATATAACATATATCAAAATTACAAACAAAAACCAGAACAACCAAGAAAGCAGAGTAGAAAAGTACGAATCTAGATTCAGATATTGAAGTTCATTATGCATACTCTGACGAAAGTGGATAGATACAAGAGGAAGTGAAAGAGACCATAGATTATTCAATAACAAATTTTCAATAAAAAGACAAAGTTAAGTATGATAGAAAAAAAAATAAGAATATCAGTATCAACAAGTGGGTGATAGTGAAATATTCACGACAGGACACAAATATTATGTGGGCTTCGTGCAAAAACAAAATTTCGGAGGTGAACTTTGTACCACACAATTGTGCAAACATTTTATGACCTACAGTAGTGGATGTTGATATGGTTTCCGCTGATGCCGTTATTAACCCTTCAAGTCTATTCCACTCTTCACACTGTGGCTAACGAATTTACCTACTTTTCAATGACTTATGGTAGAAGTTAGCACATCCGCCTTTCGAGCGTAAGATCAGGGTTCGAATCCCCGGCGGGGCCACCGTGCTGGGTAATCGCACGTTAAAAAGTAAGGCTTCGTTGAGATCTATTGCTCGCACAAGTTTCGACTTCTTAGAGTTGACGTTCGTCAGCTGGTCAACGGATATGAACCATTTTAGAACAATTCAGAACAATATTGTACACTACGGAGATGACGCCTGGAGTACAAATGTCAATATCAATCCATATTTAGGTTTCTGTGATCTGGCATTTTCTCACTAAGGCCGAGCTTGTTGGTTGCTTTCAAAATTCGTGAAGTGGAGCTACTCAGAGCTGTTGAATATTTCTCATACACTATATATAAACAGTGAGTGCAAAATAACAGTACCTTCCAAAAATAAAATTATGATGATGGTAATGAACAAGGAAAAAATTGTATACGTTCAGAATTCCGTACCACTCTTCCCAGCCATGAACGTATCTGGACTGAAAACATTTTTCGTATTATTATAATCGAATAGGTTTATCAAAAAATACGTATGTACTAAGAATCAAAATTTGCATTTTTTCCAGTAGATGAAAATATGTCAGCCAATCGATTTCTTGAACTGAGGAATAACATGCCCTTCACTACAAAAGATGACAAAATTACTTCCGATCCGCTATGGAAAATACGTTCTGTAATATAATACCGAGAGAAAGATGCAATTTGTTGGCTCCCGAAGTCCAAAAGCAAAGAATCTTGGAATATGAAGCATTACATCAAGTAAGATTATTTTTACTTTGAGGGGTGTCTGAAACTACTCACGCTTTCATATCAGGAAGCATCAACATAATACGAAGCAGAATACACGCATGGTCACGAACTTGTAAGAAAGGATGTCAAGACATTCTTAACCCTCCTTTGATAATCACAATTCAAAAAGATCGCTTCCTAAACCTATTCAATTTTTTGTAGATTTTCTGCATGATGTGTCAAATATGAGATGGAAAACCAATATATCGATGTACTACGCCCTGAAGTAGTGCCACTAAATCATTAGTTGATAGGTGTGTTTTTCTCATCTCGCTAAATAAATTGTTTGCTAGTTGAAAAATGTGGACAATTCGCCTTGGATATGGCAGTAGTCAACTTGTGGTTATATAGCACCGACAAACAGTTGAAACTCATGATGTACCCATAAAACTCGTTCTAGATCAAATACACTTTCGACAAAACCCATCCGAAGTATGTCGAACCACCCGTAAAAAAACAATGAAAACCTACAACGTCTTCCGCTTCAGAGTTCTCTGGGTGATTTCTAAATCTATAAAAAAACAAGGTAACAACAATAATCATTGCGATTTACTATAGTTTGTAAATCTCTCAGTTGCATTGGATGCATCAAATGTAACGTGTCTCTTTTGATAAGTGGGGATGACAGATAGATGCTTTTCCGCCGAACAAATATGAACAGACACGAAAGCATATATTTACAATACACCCAATCTGGTGAGAGTTTAAAAATGATCTCTATCCTCAACAAATTTCCATACCAAGATCCAAATTTTGTACTTCGTTTCTGAAAGGTTGAACATACTATCGCGCATCCTGGGGCCTGTTTCATGAAAGTACAAGTATTGTAGCTACAAGAGCAACACAATGTAGGAAAAAACGAGTAAGGTTGGATTCAGACAGATCCGAAATCCGATCGTACGACGATCCGATAGCTTTCTGATTGGTCTGAATTTAAATTTAGACCAATCAGAAAGCTATCAGATCGTCGTACGATTGTATTTAGAATCTGTCTGAATCCAGCCTAAAGCACAATTACTCAGCATCGTGTTTCTTTGTGTTTCACAGACTTGTACTTTTATGAAACAGGCCCCTGAAAGGAATAGATTGATCATCCAAATGAAATGCAATTTTTATTCACGATAACAGCATATATTCCTCTTCTCAGCTTCAGGACTGATTCATGTCGTGAATCGAGAGCGAATACCATGAAGGGGGTCAAGAAACCCCTCTGAATTCCTCATTGAAATCAAACTATAGCCTGCTCTGGATCGGTCTCTATGTGGAACCTTTTGATAGTAAACATTCTGGGGTGGGGCTCATTTTCTTTCATTTCCCACAGAAGCCAGCTTTTGTAGAAAATTCCCTTGCTATGTTGACGACTCCAAAGGTCTGCTTCAACCCCATATTAATCCTATATGATCCTAGTGGTCATTCATCTGAAAAAATAAAAAAAGCATTCAAAACAATGGAAATGTACAAATTGATTTTTTGTATGTCATCCAATAAGTATATAGCTTATCCAATTCATCTTGGCACAGAAGTAATAACGTGTATGCCCAGTAATCTATGTGAAGTATACCAAGATAAGAAAACACCTATTATATGTGTTAACTGTGTTGAATTTTATTCCTAGGTGCTTTTTGTTTCGTCATGGTCTACACTACCAGTGTTCAACTGGAAGAGTAGCTGAGTTTGTGCCAAGATGGATTGGATAAGCTGTACGTTGTTTTTGGTAGCGATTTCTGATTTTGTTCTTGAAAAACTCGACGACCTAATGAAAAACCCTTAGTAGATTTCCATATTTGCAAAGCAGTTGAAAATACGTGAACTTATACACAAAAATTTTTCAATCATTTTTCGGCAAGCAATGCATTTTGTCAGAAATTTGCCTGAATGAAAATGAATATATGAAAATTTCATTACAAAATACTTCTAGAGTGAAATAATTTTTCGCCAACAGATAAGTATTTTAACTCTAAAAATGTAGTCGAAAATATTCACTTCTATAACTATACATTGATTTCATGGACAGTGATAAAATCTACGCTAGGTAATATTTCGAATAAAAAATTGTGAAGTACCCAAACTTTTGCAGAGAGGGGAAAATAACTTTCCAGAATACAGTTGTATCAATATAAAGCGATTCAGCAGGCTTCTCTCTCTTTTTCTCTCTCTATCCACTCTCCAGATAAAAAAAAATACTTACAATTCAAACCAAAAATAAAAAATCCGAGAAAAAATCAATTTCAAATGATTGGGTTGGAATCTTTTCTTGAACAACAGATTTATGAATCAAATGTTTGGCCTAATAATATACTGTTTGATTGTTTCAACCTCAAACTGAGACGTTTCTTGGATCGTCCTCGGAAAACGGAACAAAAAAATTTGAGTAGCCAACTAATTTTTTATAAATAAAAGAATTAAACGTAGGGTGATTTTTTCTACAAATAGCTCTATATTTTGCTTTACGTAGATATTTCCTAAGTATCCTATCTATTTGATTCAATTTGTATATGATTGGTATACAAATTGAGCAATTATAAGTTACCAATGTGTCATACAGGCAAAGGAGTAGCTATTTTAGACTCTTTTTTCTTTTTTGTGAATGAATCAGAAGTCTTTGTCTTTCAATGATATACACATACCTATCAACAGAAAGTGTTTGTATTTTTTATTTTTATTTTACTTTTTTCATAGAACTTTTAATTTCTAATTAGTGATGTACCGAAGGTGGAATTCAGCCGGAGGCCGGAGTCAGTAACTCCGGCACTCTTTGGCCGAAGTTACTGCCGGAGGTAGGCCGGAGGTGTGAATGCCTATCTTCGTTTACATGATGATCGTAAATAATTTGAAGACATTTTGACAAATATCTTCTAAATGGCAATACATTCGCCAATTTTCACTTGCAACTTATTCATTCACACATTTATAGAGGCAACAGAAATCAATTTTCGTCTGTTACTCAGAAATTGCTCAATCAGCATCGACATCGAAATCTAACTTAAACATAGCAGGCACATCATCAGGCGATGCATTAGCTATTCCCAAGCCAAAAAAAAATTGATCACAACAAATTTCGGCGTATTCAAGCCTTCCGTTAAACGATAGAAAATCTAATCCTTTATTATTTTGGAAAGATAACCAGCACGCGTTTCCTGATTTGGTCAAACTAGCAAATAGGTATTTTTCATGTCCACCAAGCAGTGTGTATTCAGAGAGAAGCTTCTCTGAAGCGGGGAACATTTACGAAGATAAAATAAATAGATTGACTCCAATAAATGCGGAAAAATTATTATTTATACACCATAATCTTGCCCATTTGAATTTTGAATACTAGTAAGTAGTTACGACTGTTTGTTTAAATAACATGTAAAATAAAGTTTTGCATCATTTTTAGTTTTCATTTATATTTGAAATGAAGTTATACCTCCGGCCTGCCTCCGGTGCATTTATTGCCGGAGCCAGTACATCCGGCCGGTTGGCCGGATATGCCCGGAGTCAGTAAGTCAGCCGAACCTTCGGTACATCACTATTTCTAATTTCCGATTCGGAGAAGATTCATCTTTGACAGTTGGCTGGCATGGAAATAAATCCAGGAAAGACGAAAAAATCTAGAGAAAAAAGTTGAAGGTAAACGGTTCGAATCGTGATATTGCTTTATATAAACAAAGCAGGAAGAGAGTTACATATTAAAAACACTAAATCGTGTACCCGGAACTTCACTACAACCACCTTGTACACCAGGGTTGTCCAACTGGCGGCCCGCGGGCCGCATCCGGCCCGCGAGGCTATTTGTTGTGGCCCACGTAAGATTTTCGAAAAGCATATATTTTCTTTAAATGCTGCCACTGTGAAAAAAGATTTTTTAATTTATATTTCATGGTTTAGCAGTGTTTTTACATCACAAGTACTGTACCGCGTGCCGCTTTGCGGACGTGTAACGAACACAATCGTCCTCCACCACTATGAGAACTGCACTGATTACTGCGCATCACAGTTCACGCAGGCTACACCTCCCACCTCCCACTGCTTACCATCCGTCGCCAGGCACCATCGTGCGACTGACACGTATTCTAGTCGGCTAATCTATTACGTTGCTAGTGAACAGTGCTTGATTAATTCTTTGTTTAGATTCCTCTTATACAATAATGAGTGTAAAACCAATAAAACGGAAAATTGATAGTGAGAACAGAATTTACAAAGAAAGTTGGGAGAGTGATTACTTGATTGCTAACAATAATGGAAAGTTGCAGTGCTTAGTGTGCATGAATGTAGTTTCAGTGCCTAAAGAATATAATGTGAGAAGACATTACACAACAGTGCATGAAAATAAGTATGCTACGTACACAAATGAAAGTCGGCGTGCCCTAGTTGCAGATTTGAAGAAAAAGCTTAAACAGCAAACTGGTATGTTCAGTAAAATATTACACTCTCAAACGCATTCTTTGCATGCATCTTATGCCGTGTCGCTTGAGCTGGCAAAGGCAAAAAAACCTTTCACTGATGGCAATTTGATAAAAAAATGTGCTGTTGAAATGGCCAAAGCTTTCGGTGATTCTAAAATGGCGGAGAAATTTGAATCAGTGCCACTTTCACATCAAACCATACAAAGAAGGATTGTTGCTATGGGTGAGCAAGTAGAAAAATCTATGCTTAGCCTGGTTAAGAAAAGTTCATATTTCTCACTTTGTTTGGATGAAAGCACTGATCAAACCGATATTAGTCAGCTGTTAATATTTGTGCGCACTACTTTTGATGATTTTACCAGTAAAGAGGAGTTATTTGATATTTGTCCTCTTTATGGAACAACAAAAGGAAAAGACATCTATGAGGCTGTGAAGAAAACAGTTGACAGAATTGGAGGCTTTGATAAATGTTCAGCCATAGCAACAGATGGGGCCCCATCAATGACAGGTAAAAAAATTGGATTAGTGGGTCTGCTTCGAGAGAATGGTGTCACTTGCCCAACAATTCATTGTATTATACATCAGGGAGCTTTATGTGGAAAATCAGTCAAGGAAGATCAAGTTTTCCAAACCGTGATTAAGATTATAAATATGATTAGAGGTGGAAATCGATCTCTTTTACACAGGCAACTTAAGCAGTTTTTAGTGGAAACAGAGGCTGAGTATGGAGACTTGCTAATGTACAACCATGTAAGGTGGCTGAGTGCAGGAAAGTGCATGGAACGATTTTTTGCCATAAGAAAGGAAATCCCTGCATTCCTCAACAAATACGTTTCATCTGACACAACTGAACTGGAAGAGAAGTTTAAGGATCCAGAATTCTTAAGACAGTTAGCATTTATAACAGATCTGACTAATCATCTTAACAAGTTAAACTTGAGTCTCCAAGGAAGAAACCAGACGGTTTCAGATTTGATCGGAATGATAAACGGATTCCGGAATAAGCTGAACGTGTTTAAACGTGCTTTGGAAAAGAACAACCTGACACACTTCCCTAGCTGTCTGCAAATAGCAGAAGAATTCAACGGTGAGGAAAATATTGAGTTTTCATCCTGCATTTCACAAATTGAACAAGTTATTGATGAATTCAATACAAGATTTGAAGAAATTGAAAGTCTTAAAAGCAGTGTACTACTTTATAATAACCCTCTTGGAGCAACCATTGATGATCAACCACCCAACTTACAGCTTGAGTTATGTGATCTTCAAGCAGACATGTACCTAATCACCAAACAAGAAAAGGGACCTGAATTTTTCAAATTACTGCCAAAGGAGAAATTCCCAAACCTGCGAGATTTTGGACTGAAAATGACGTCAATGTTCGGAAGCACATATACATGTGAAAGTGCCTTTTCCTCCATGAAATACATTAAAAACAAAAACAGAAGCAACCTTACCGATTTTTCCTTACTTCATCTTATGAGACTGTCTACAACTGAACTGGAGGTGGACATTTCCTCATTGGTGGATGAAGCCGATCGACCACAGTCCTCACACTAATTGATACATCTTTTTCGTTGCTTTTGCAATGTTTGTCTTCATTATTAAAAAGTGTTATCAATAAATTTTCCGTTTATCAAAAAATGTATTTGTTGAGCAATAAAAGAAATAATACTCTTTTTTGTTTTAATTATTTTTATACCTCACTTTATTTTGTTATTACTTGTTACAAAATTATTATATGGCCCGCGACAACATCAAAGGTTTTAGTTTTGGCCCTTGAGGCATTGCAAGTTGGACACCCCTGTTGTACACGAACATGTTGCAAAAAATATGTAGAAAAGTTCACTGAAGAAACCAGGCTAAGCGCATCCATAGCGATACAGAAAAATTAAAAAAAAAGTAACCACAACATAGGGGTCCAGACGGTTATTTTACCCTACTAACAGCAATATCAGCACAGGCTGAACACCAAATAGATATAAAAAGTTATCAGAAACCCAGAAGAAATATCAGTAAAAACACAACTAAAGAAAGTGCAATTACAGACGAAATTCTTCAAGTAAAATGGGAGAGATCACCAACAAACCATAAAAACATTTGTTCTACATAAGGCAGGCTTTACAAATAATTTTTGGGATTATGGGTAACACTACATCTGAACGAAGACGATGTTATGTTTTTAACCAGACAGGGATTTCTTTTAAAATCCAATTTAAACAGAACTACAATGACAGACACCCTCCACCAGCTTATTCATTTCATCACAATGAAACCCATGGATCACAAACTCCTACTATTACCCTTCCGTTACTCGCGCCCAGTCTGTGAGACCGACCATGTACTTTATTCAGCATTATTCTGAAAATCAGAGTGGGAGTTCCCTTCCACTCCGTGTATCTGTTGTATTCCGCCGAGCTTTTGTTCAATTTAAAAACTAAGAATAATTCAGAATATCGAAATAAATAAAATTTCTTTCAAAACTTAAAATTAGACAAGAAATAAATAAGTTTCCGCACTGAATCGGGCCGAATGAAGGGGTTCCGCCCAATTCAGGCCAACCGGCCAATCAGAGCGCAGTACGCGCGTATAAATATAAGCGTGCGATACGCTCAAGAACACTCCGCGAGAGGGACAAACACCCGAGGCCTTCCAAGCAAAACCTGAGACCACTTCCAAGAGTCGCCCGCAGGCGGCTTAGGTGAGTATAAGAGTCGCATCAGCGACTCGGGTAAGTTCACTGCACACTACACACACAGACATCGCGCGCGAACACATAAACCGATCCGCGACAGGCGAGAACTGTCCCGGAGAGGTCGGGGGGACCACCATGCAAAAACTGCAACGCAGCAGAGTCAGGTAGAAACCAAAGTAAGAGATAGAGAGGAAGCAATAGCACCTAAAGGCTGATTTCCAACCGAAGAGGGTTAGATATCAATCTTGCTGAAGTGCCCATCAGCAGGTTTGAGGACCGCTCCTGAGAGGGCGGGGGTGGAAAGGAAAATGGAGGACGGCGAGGTCTCGTATCCAGGCAACTGGATATGGCATCACGTCATCCTGGGCGCTCAACCCCGGGGGGGGGCTCAAGAACACATGTTCTCGAGAGATAAGACAGAGCACTTGTCGCCTTCCAACGCTGTATAGTTGAAACAAAGTAGTATATTAGCACTGGTCGTTGGGCATGCTACTGAAGAATCGAAGCTGATTAGTTGCAAGTTTAGTTTCCTGGTGAGAACTATTATTAAATGCGAATTAAAGGCCAATAGACAGCCCAGCTGAATAATCCTAGAAGAAAGAATACTATAAATTGAACCAAAGTCGAGGAACCATAGGTTTTCGAGGACAACTTATATATTATTTGACCATAACAGGCGATTGTGGAAGGAACCACAACACCATTATATATGAATTCGTACGATGCAGATGAATGAGATTCCAAGAAGATAACGCAGTTGAATAAAGTTGTTTTACCTGTCCCCCTCCTGCCACCGGGCAACACCCACTACGCCGGAAGCTCCGGGGCTTGCCTTCTCAGCCGAGGGTAGGAAGGTATTCCCTAGAGACGCCAACCAAAGGCCGTACGAGGAACTCTACGTGGAGATCCTCACTACACTCGACCTTTGCGGCTAAAAACGCAATTTCCGCCAACGGGCCGGTGGACACGGGCGTAAGGGAAATTCAAATTCGTGGTTAGAGTGTCGGATAGTTAGGGATCGTAGGGAACCTTCTCGAGCCCGGCCTAGTGCCAACGTGGTGGCCCTGAAGGGTAGATTCGGTCATCTCCAACACTTCTCTCATAGACTCTCGAATCTACGAACATTGCCTGTTAGGAAATACGAAGTTATAGGAAATCAACTTGGTTTGTTACTCTCTTGAGACTCGGCTGCTTCAAATCAGTATAATATAAATCACCCTGCAATATTTACCCTGAGCATGGCCAAACGAGATTCTCTTAGCCGGAGCACTATGGCGGCCGGCGCGCGTTTAGATTATTTTGAAAGAAATCAGTCAATACCGTATCCGGAACATATCTTCTCAAGAGGTGGTGACAGAACGGCAGTACTAACGTGAGTGTTACAACAGTAAGTTTTACCGGAAATATTTCGAGACCGACGCGACTAATCACGTTTTATTTTTTATTATTGTGCAATTTGATCGTGAGGTGGGTTCATTTTATATGTAAGTAATGTAAATAAATGACACATCATTGTTTTTTTAGCCATGTGGTCTTACGAAAGAGAACAGGTTCGACTTCAGGAAATTTTGGAAATTCTGAACAACGATGAGGGACAAGGAATATCCTTCGACGATCATTCAGATGTGGATCAGTCTGATGACGAAGAGGTGGATCATGTGGAAGAGCAACACGACAATAGTGACTCCGAGCAAGATATTTCTGACGATGAGGAAATGTTAGAAGAAAGTCACAGCAACTCATTATCGTTTTTCGGTAAAGATAAAATCACACGTTGGAGAAAATTGGCTTCATTACCTAAACCTAACCTAACGTTTGCCGGGTTCTTCACTAGCAACGAGAAACTTCTTAATAACACTGGAAATATGGGAGTATTTCTTCAATGACAAAATAATCAATATGATAGTGGAATGTACCAACAAATACATCGAATTTGTTTCGAATAATTTCGCTCGAAGAAGAGATGCAACCCCAACAAATCGGATTGAGATTCGTGCATTCCTTGGAGTTATTTACAAGGCTGGAATTTATCATGCCAATCGCCTCAATGTCGAAGAATTATGGGGTGAAGGGTCTGGTGTGGAGATTTTTCGCCTCACGATGAGTCTGCAAAGATTCAGATTTCTAATTTGTTGTCTCAGATTCGACAGCGGAGAGACTCGAGCAATACAGAGTAACAGATAAATTGGCTCCCATACGCGATGTGCTTGAGCGTTTTGTTGTTGGTTGCCAGAACGGCTTCCACCACTCAGAATTTGTAACCGTGGACGAGAAGCTTGCAGGATTTCGAGGAAAGTGTAGTTTCCGCCAATACATCCCTTCGAAGCCAAATAAATACGGGTTGAAAATCATAGCATTATGTGATGCTAAAATGTTCTACACGAGCAATATAGAAATTTACGTTGAAACACAACCAGAAGGTCCGTTCAGAGTTTCAAATAGTCCTATATGATGTGGTTCTACGTCTCTGTCAACACATTTTTGGATCTAATCGCAATGTTACGATGAACAATTGCTTCACCTTTGTACCTCTTGTGAAAAAGCTACTTGACCATACTTACAGTTATTGGAACTATAATAAAGAACGAGAGAGAATTGCCATTAGAGTTTTCAAAACCAGCTGCGCGACCGGAACATACAAGCATGTTTGGGTTTTCGAAAAAGAGTGCACTCTTCTATCCTATATCCCCAAAAAAAGAAGAAGAATGTGCTGTTGCTTTCTAGTATGCATGATGGAGATAAAATAGATACAGGAACAGATGCAAACAAACCAATTATGATTATAGACTACAATAAAACTAAAGGAGGAGTAGATACAGTGGATAAACTAACTGCAAGCAAAAACTGTGTTAAACAAATTCTGAGGAGGTGTTTTCTGAAACAATTGGCCAATGATTTAGTCAAGCCGCATTTGCAAGTGCGTGCTGCTATGAGTAATATTCCTCGAAGCCTGAAGTTGAGACTACAAGAACTTTCTGAGTTCAGTAGGAAGATGTGCTTACTACTCTTCGAAAAAAAATCGCAAAACTCGATTTCAATGTTATAAGTGCAATAAATACATGTGTTTAGATTATTGGCGTTTGTCAGGATTGCCGTGAAAATGATCTTTCAGAAGTTTGATCATATTAGCTTGCCACTTTTATTATTGTTATAGATTGATGATTGTGTCTTTTGGCCTGTTTATATTACTTTCAGTACTTGATTTTGTATACGAATGAATAAAATGCAGTTTTGACAAAATCACCTTTTTTTCAATATCCTGTTGTATATTTTGAGAAATTAGCAAAATGAACTTCATTTTCTTCTCTTGTTAATTTATTATGTTGTTGAAACTTCCCTACATATATTTTTCGAAAAAAATGATCCAGAATCTGGTTGGGTGTTGATAACATTGTGCGGTCTGTGAGACCGACGCGACTACTCATGTTCAAAAATTTGGCGCGGCTATCGGAAGGTTAACTTAACTGACCTCGGTGCTCCATACAGCGTTGTAATGGGGTAGGTCAAACAGAACTTCTGCGAAAATGGAATAAATGAACATTTGTCAAATTGCGAAATCGAACACCAATATCGCAAACACATTATATCAAGTAGCAAAGTAGAAAACAAAGAAACTTAAATGATTGAAATCATTACATCCTGTCTGGGGGGCATCAGGGACGATTCTCAACGAAAGCGTATCCTTCAAGCTCAGATATTACCGTCTATCCAAGAAACCCACCTGCACCAATCCTGCAACAAGGTTATTGCTGTAAAACATTCACACATATACGTGAATACTGCACATCTTTAAAATGAACAAATGTAAATAAGACGGCCCCCACCACTATATGAAATGTACCAATCATCTACCACCAAAATGTGCAGCATGCGGAGCTGAAGACCACGCAACAGGGTCTTTGAAGTGTCCTCGAAGACAAGATATTCCCAGATAGAGTCTCTCAACAGAAAATCCAATAAAATTGAAACCGAAATAACAAAAAATCCCAAAATTCATTCACCAATCACAATTGACAACATGCTTATATATAATTTAATATAGGTACATCCAGGGATAAAAATGGTTAAGGATAATCCTCCCGAAATAAATAACACACTCAATGAGGTTGGAACAGATCTGCATTTTTCAGTTCCTTTGCTAGATGATAAACTGCACATCTCTTCGATATGTAGATTTTTTTTTTTAAAAGTTGTTGTGTCTATAAAAAAAAATTCTGAATACGAGTCCAATTAGTCAGCAACTTCTCGTATAACTCAAATTTTGCCAATCAAACGTTTCGGAAATTAAATCCGCTTCCGTTCTCAAAACTCGAGCAAATTCCTGTTCAAATGAAATATTTCTTGTTGGAAATCTTTTAATTGGACTTGTTCTATCCAGAAAGAACTGTTTCTCGATAGAAGCAGAAACTTTTCGGGGTAGATTAAAAATCTGCCCTTCTACACTTGTATAGATTCCAATATTAGTTCCTATTTTTTCAGATTGTGGTAGGTTACAAACCTATAAAACTACGTAACAAATATTGATCTACCACAAAATAATGACTTTCAAACAGTATTTTGATTCCATCTCATCAGGGAGTTTTCTTGCTATATAATCTATGACTACTCAATTATTTGAAAAACAACACTACACTGCCGCTATCATGAATTGTGATAAATTATACAAAATGTGATTTGAGAGATATTATTCGCAAAAAAGATATATCACAAAAGAAATGCGGTACTAGGCATAGAAAAGCATTTTGTTTTAAAGAAAAATGTCGGATACTCGTATCTATTATATAGATATTTTATGGGGGTTTCTTCGCGAATGACCCGACTGATACAGACCTCCTACACTTTTCCTGGGGGCTTGGTAACCTGTCGGAACTATTGCTCTTTTCAAATAACAACTGGGCCTTGGAACTCAATGCGAAAAGAATTATTTCCTGAATCTTAAAAATTTTTGAGACTGAAAATTTGTATCTCCTCTCTCTTTGTTTTTATGATGTACTTCGAAACTTTTCGTTTCGTGTGAACCTGTCTATAATTTTCAATTATATAAACAACCCCCACCACACCCCTCTGGAGGCCGCACTAACTAACTGGAAAATAGTGGTTCACCTTTTTTTACTATTACATTGAAACATTTTTTCTGGGTTAGAATGAGGTACTATTCCACTGAAAGTTATTGGATTATTTGACAAAACTACCCCGACACACCCCTCCAGGGACATAGCATATGTCTATCAGATCATGAAAATTGTGTCATCAGGCTTATTTGTCGCAAATAAAATGCATTTTAAATCGAAAATTCGCTACAAACTCTCCTAACAAAGGTCCTAACTCTTTTCGGCGAGTTGTGTGGTAGTGGATTACTTCACGCTGGTCCAATGCACCAGTTGAACAAACTCTTTCAACAAAGCATCCTTATACAAATATGTGGTGATTATAGGGGACCTAAATGTGAATAAAAATAAAACCAGACAAATAGAGGATTTCCTAAATGAGGTTACGGAACCATTAGTTGACAGTGATCCAGTAGTTGACAATATAAGTTTCATTTTCATAAGCTAAGATTTATTATTAGAAACCAGAGATTTACAGTATAGAATAGTGATGCCCTTTATCTGTTCATCCCATAAGTAAAACTTCCTACCTTTAGCAAATTCAATATGGCGGCATATCATAGTTGGTCTGTTTTGTGCTGTGGATAAAATTAGTATTTTTTAAAGAAAATTGTTTAGAAGGTTAGTATTTTTGCACAACATAAGGCATGTTTATTTGTTTTCATTAAATTATTCTAAAACCCGAATGTACATTGCAAGCTATTAACTCAAAATAAGCTTAAAATGTAGCTATGTCATTGCAAATTCTGTGAAAGTAATAAAATAATTTTGATTGCCTTATTTCCAAATGCCGCTCATCTCATGCAGCTTATGGACGTAGGTGTGTTTCGTACACTTAAGGATGGTTGAAAAAATAAAGTTCAGCAATGGAGATTAACCAATTATGATGCTCCTGTGTTAAAAAAGGTTCACTTTTCCCCCCTTGCTTGCTGAACTACTGGAAGAAAGAGTGACACAAATTGTATTAAAAAATGCTTTCGGAAAATCTGGTCTTGTTCCTTGGAATCCAAATGCTGTTAACCTAATGGACACTGATATACATGAATCTGATACACCCAATCATTGCAACGCTGCGGCAAGTAAAAAAAATCAAAGTGTTAGAAGTTGGTCTAAAGTTCTTAGAAGATAATATTGACGAGGAGAAAATTGCAATATTAAAAAATAGAGATGAATGGGATGAGGACATACGTGATCATTTATTTTTCATTTTTTGAAGAAAAAATATCTGAATTAAACGTTTTCAAATCCGAAATAATAAAAAATGGAGTTTTAAAAACAAAAAACCCAAATGAAAATTCAAGGGAAGAAACTGAAGTACCTTCTGAATATAATGTCTGTCTGGAGGAGTCAAATATTGGTAATGAGAGGGAAGAAACTGAAGTACCTTCTGAAAATAATGTCCCTCTAGAGGAGCCAAATATTGGTAATGATAGGGAAGAATCTGAAGTACCTTCTGAATCTAATGTCCCCCTAGAGGAGCCAAATATTGGTAATGAGTTATTCAAAACACCCCCATCTCCTGTTAACTCACCAACTAAAACAACAAAATGATTTATATCCGGAAATAGTCAAACAGAAGCCCTACAATAGAGACAACCATCGATATCATCATATGTGGTTCCATTTCCATTTAAAAGGGCTCTATTTTGGCCTGAGTCAAACAACAGTCAAAACAATTAAAACGAGCTAAGAAAGAAAAAGTACCTTCAATTATTACGGCAAAACAATGGCAAGAATATCATGAGAAAAAGCAAATGGAAAAAGCACTTCAAGAGGAAAATAAAAAACTAAGGGCGGAGAAAAGAAAACGGAAAAAAGAACGAGGAAAAATTAAAAAAAACAAGAAAAAGTGCAGCTTAGAGGAAATAAACGAAAAACGCACAAAAGAAAAGTATTTATTTCTTTAATTCAGAAAGTTGTGAAGAATGGCAAGAGTCTATTGATAGCCTTGACGATATCAGTTTTGTGTGGAATGGTACTGATAATATTAAACAAAAAGATGAAGTGTGTGACACAGAAAAAGGTACAAATTCAGATTTTAAAATTGAAGAACGTAATACAGACTCGACAACTGAAAATATACCTAACAAAGGACAAAGCTCCACTCAGGTGTATAAAGCAGGTGACTACAATCTGGGGTCATTTCCAGGAAAAAAGAAGGAATATAAATTTGTGTGCGTTTTGAAACCACCTAATATACATATCTATGAGTGTAAAGATAACACTAGCATAATGACATATAGAAAAATACGAATACATAAATATAGACTACAAAAACATAGAAATATAGAAAGTACAAATACGTTAAAAAAAAATTGAAGTCAAGACTAAACATATAGATAGAAAATGATCATCATATATAAGGATTTCATTATCATAAGTTAATGTTCAAGTTTAGGTAACATGTAAGTAGATACTAAATTATAATTAGGTATTCGAAAAAACGAACAAAAATAACAAGGTCATACGTTGAGAACTTGTACATTTATAAATTCAATTATTATTAAAACAATGGTTTTATTACACATATATAAGTATCCTAGTGAACAATTGAAAACAAATGATGATTGACAATAAACAATAATGTCCCAAATAATTCAATAGATCTATACAATTTGTGTTCAATCACCTACTTTATCTTTACTTTTTTTTCAATCTCGAAGTGCTGTTTTAAAATTTTCCAAAATGGATAATTTCTTCATTTCTTCCGGAAATTCATTGAACTTATGGAAGCCCTTGAAAAATAACGAATTCATGGTACTTCCAAATGCCGTTCTGTCTATATGTATATTATTGGAATTTCTTGTATTATAATTATAAATGTTTTTATTGAAATTGATATACTCTTTAAAATATTCTAGTGCCATTCCATTCACTATTTTGTATAGGTACTAGAGTCATTGTAAAATAGCATAGCCTACTTTCAACTGGTAACCAATTCAAACAATCTAGCATACTTTTTATAGGAGTACGACGATTCGTTTTCAAGATTACTCTCATCTTTCGATTTTGAAGTTTCTGTAGCATATTTAATTTATTCAGGTTGAATAAAAATAATACTGACGCGCAGTAATCAAAGTGTGGTTGAATAATGGTATTGTAAACTGTTACTCTGGACTGCATTGACAAATTTTGTGCTATCCTACTGAAAAAATATAGTTTTTTTGATATTTTCTTATGTATACCTATATTCAAAGTGATTGTCAAAATTCAAAAAGTTGTCCAATTGAAAACCAAGGTATTTGACTGTTGACACAATTTCAATTTTTTCGTTATAGACATTGAGGTTAATACCGTTGATATCTAAGGAACTGTATTTATATTTCGTAGTGAATATCATTGCTTTCGTTTTGGTTACGTTTAACTTCAATTTGTTAGTGCATACATACTCATTTACCTTTCCTAAAATCCTGTCCTTTTTATGAATAGCTAGATCTAAATTCAAATCCTTATACATAAGCAAAGTATCATCAGCAGATAGGTTTGTGAACTCAGATTCAATAAAAAGTCCAATATCGTTCAAATATAAAACAAAAAGAAGTGGGGCCAAAACGCTACCCTGGGGAACACCTACATCAATGCCTTTTTCATTTGATAGTGCATCTTCAAAACGGACTTTGTGTTTTCTATTGTTTAAATAATCACCAAACCATTCCAACACCTTTCCATCAATCCCGTACCGAGCCAATTTAAACAACATAATTTCTCTATCAATTGTCTCAAAAGCTCTCTTTAGGTCTAAAAATATAGCAACAACATATTTCTGGCTATCTAAGTTAGTTTTAATATTACATATTGTGAGCTGTAATGCTGTTTCACATGAGAAGTTTTTACCCGATTGATCATCTTAGTCCAGTCTATGACCATTTTCCCGTGTATTTATCCCATAAGTACAGCATCGATTCGCATGAAAATTTGGATTCAGGATCTACATATCCTCTTTTTCAAAATCTACCCTATGCCGAGGGTTGCTTTCTCCCTGGGGGTGGATGCCACCCCTTCTTGGGGGTGAAGAAATTTGTATTGAAAATAAGTGCGGAAATCAATAGACTGACTAATTCTAAGCACTTTTTATTCAATGAAGTTTTTTCTGAAAAGCAATACTTTTCGACTTATTCGCGAGTGAAATTGTCTGTTTTCAGGCAAAAAAAACACGTTTTCAGATCCTTTTTCGCGAATAACTGGAAAAATATAAAATATGCATCCAATCGAAAAACCTGCAGAGAGCAAAATTATAGCTTTTAAAAAAACAAAGGCGATCGTTTATTTGTGATGTATGTAAACCCACTACAAACTGAATAATTGCTTGTTAAAAGTTGATTGGTATTTTCAAACGCCAAAATGGAAAGTTTCTACGTACAATAACCAAAAACCAATGCATTTTTCGGGAAAAACTCATTGGACCTTTTTTGGAGTCCTTCAAATATCCCTCATTTTCGTTATTTGAAAAAGTTTTTAGCATCAAAACTTACCGAGGTATGAAGGAAATAATGTTGAATCCTATTTTTTCGCTGAAAACAAATTGTGAATAACTCATCCTCTCTCCCACCCCCCTGAAAAAAAATCGTTGTTACCCCATAATTCACTTCATTCATGAGTTCTGAGTTTTTCATCAATTGGAATTACGTAGTTTTGGAAAAAATTGAGATCGAAGAGAAAAAATCATATACGTATTTCAGCAAAAAATCACCATTTCTTCGAAATAACTCGAAAAGTATTGATCACATGCAAAATTTTCTAGAGTACAAAATTGAAGGTTATTTCTCTCTGAAAATTTTGGTCTTCCATTTTTTTCTGCAGGATGAAAATAAGTAGAGTAAGATATGGCCAGTTAAATATTGTGAGGGTTCGCGCAAAGTACCTTTTTTGAGCCCTTTCAGCATGAACCTTTCCAAAAATATAATCTGAAACGAAAATCACGTGAATGAGCTTATAGCTCTCAAAAAAAGCTTAAAAAATACTTTTTTGGTGGATTCGATTGCTTAAAGACTAAGCGAGTTATGAGAAAGAAAAAAAAAGTATATACATTGGTATATTGAGGAATACACATAGTAACTATATTTTAGGCCTACTGGAACTATATGATTTCAATCGATCACACATCCAAATCTAAACTCAACATTTTTTTTAATGGGGTAGTTTTTACCCTCAAAAAATCAAAAGCAACCCCGAGTACAGAGGTAACTTGTAGAGTCTCAATCTGAATTTTCATAAAGTTGGGTTTCCCGGTTACTCAATAACAATTTCGATATAGGTAATTTTTCAATGAAAACTTTCATGGGGGTGGTTTTTTGGGGTCGAAACAGTTCAATAGATCAGAAATTCTCTATCAAGGTTAATTCAACGTATTTACAGATGACTGCACGCTCAAAACTAGTATTTTGTATTTTTTTTTCAATAGGGGTAGTTTTCACCTCTGATGAATAAAAATCAACCCCAGGCACAACCTCAACTTTGAAGTAAATGATAGATAGAAGCTGAATCTCAAATTAAATGCAAATAGAAACTGAATAACTGCCAAATAACATGTTAATTATTATTTTCTGATGATATTGTGTCATAAGGAGGGGTGTTAAGGGCTGACACTGATTACTGAACCATAAATTATATTAAAAAGTATCAACTGATTGATTTTACTGATATATGATTTCAGTTTATTTCATGCTCCTATCTGAAATTTTGATATTTTTTTTCGAATAGGGGTGGTTTTTACCCCCCTCCAAAAAAGCAACCTTCGGCACAGGGTAGATTTTGTAATAGAGGGTAAGTAGAACCTATATCCAAATTTTTATACGAATCGGAGCTGTATGGGATAAATACACAGTTTACACTTTTTTCACCGTCATAGACTGGAGTATCTATCAAAATTGAATTTTCAGTGACGATGTAATAACATCAACTTGCTGTCCGAAAATCAGACCCATCTTCAGCTCTGTCCAAACATCATCAAGAGACAGGACACAATATAGACTGAGAACACCAAGACCATCGCCACAGCAAAAACACTACAAGCTCGTATGATTCGCGAGGCCATCGAAATCAAGAACGAACTTCCTGCTTAAATAAACGTGACGACGGTCGTCAGAGACTTCTAACTGCATGGAAACCCCTAATTTCCAGATGCCCAGTCCCCACCAACACATCCGACGGTGCTTTAGCAGCATCCGCTGCTATAAATACCACCCAACATCCGTCGATCTACGGAGTAGGCAGATTGAGACCTTAGAAAGAACTCGTGACGAGACCTGGGGAGTAGGCAGATTGAGACCTCAGCGTGAAGTCACATATATATATATATATATATATATATATATATATATATATATATATATATATATATATATATATATATATATATATATATATATAACAAAACTTGGGAATTATATTTGTTCTTAACTTGTCAGCAAAGAATTCCTCTCCTATATATACATATACGTGTATTATATGAGATTTGGCAAACATCAAATTTCATTTTCATAAAATTCAGCAAGGTTCATAAAAACTATTTTCAACTTCGTTTTTATAAAGATTATTCAAATCCAGTAGTTTTATGTGTCCTGATCCATATCAATCATAATGCCAATGTCACTTATATCAGTACATTTTAACGTTTGAGAAATTTTATCCCCTTTTCCCTAATTTTTTTAATATTTTACTAGTTTTATACATACAAGATATATACAAGTGTGATGGATAAACATAAAATTTGCAGCTTCTCATTTCAATCTCACAATTCGTAAGTTAATTCCCTAATACTGTATTTTAGATATTTAAAAATTATTTTTTGATTGTATAGCGTTCCTGAAGAAGAGCCAAATAGACTCGAAAGCTCGAACCGAAATAAAGAGTACACTTATTCCTCAGACTGCAAAACCCGTCACAATATCTCATATCATAATCTGTTCAGTTGATTCAAATCTCTACCTTTATATACATGTAGCTATATATATATATATATATATATATATATATATATATATATATACAGTGTGCCCAAGATAAGGATGAACAGCATGGGGATCTCGGTAACCGTAAGAGTTACACGGTAGGTCAAATGGACAAAAAGTTGCGCAATTAAGGGGTCAATAAATAGATGTTGAGAAATCCCAAAAATGTTGTTTACTTCCGGAGATATTCGGGAAAAACCGAAATTTGGCGATTTGGTTTTTATTTTTTTCCGAAGTTATTTGAAAAGTTTCGAAAAAACCAAAGGCACTTTCTCATTGCCACTTTTTTACCTCTACAAAATGGCGCTCACAAAATCTCCGTACAACGTTTCGTTTGGAAGAAATCATCATCAACTTTGTTTTTTTATATGGCACGTCCCCATGCTGTTCATCCTTATCTTGGGCACACTGTATATATATATAGATCTTTCTATCAAATCCGAGCCACTACTTCAACCACCATATACTTACTGAGCCATCCATAAATAATTATTGAAAATTTAGGTTTTCGATATTTGTTTCATTTACAAGCTAAAAGGTAATTTCTAATAGAGATATACAGCTAGAAGACAGCTTTTTAAAAAAAAAACTACTTTTTTATATACAAAGACTTGATCCGTACAATCCTGATCCGTTAAGAAATACCCATAACCAAATATAAAAATTTCTTTATTTGAGTCAACAATCCTGATCCCTACATTGTTGCCAAAGTTGTTGTTAGAGAAAAGGCAGGTTGAGTTTTTTTAAATGAACGTGTAGAGGAAAGATACAAGCACTCATTTGGTACTTGCCAATATACTATGCTAATTGTACAAATGATGTATTGATGCATATGAACACAGGTACATAACTTAAACACATTTCATATCACAAATGGACAAATCAAATAATTATTCTGATATCTTTCACTATCAATGTTTGAGAAAAATACTGCTCAGAATGTTTCTGTTGTATTTCATTGTTGTGAAGATGATTTTAACGTATCTGCGCTATATTTATATACAGCTCAGTGTGAATTGTCAGAAGTAAGTATATCAGCTAATTGGCAATGGAAAATTCGGTTGTACACACTATAACATACCTAACCTTACCTAGTTAACAAAGTTAGGAATATAGATTTATAATTAACATCTCTGCTGTGGGCATTCATCATGAACACCAATCTATGTTATGGACTCAAATACATCATTTAACATATTTTTGATCTCTTCGTAAGTGAAATCGAGATTTGAATCCACTGTTGTAACGTCTGAGGCCACATTTCTTTTCCGCCAATGCTGACCGGTTTGGAACTTTGAATTGCCCTCCCTAATTCATTGATTCTGATATGTTATTTTATGTGTTGAAATATTAATTGAATGAAAGAACTAGCTTTTGATTATAATATTACGATAATAAAGATACGAGAAAAAAATATTTGAGACTAATTTAAATTTTATCCATATTCCCTATTCAGATTAACCTCAGCATTCACACTCTCGTCACTAGAGTCATTGGAAAACGCTTTCCCCCCATCATTTTCGATGTCTTCAGTATCTTCATTCTGGAATTCATAAGGATCTTCGAAATCTGGGTGACCACAATCAGATCTAATGGGTAAATGTGTATTGAATTCTTTGCTAGGATAGACAGGCGAAGGCAACTCGCAGGCTTCATCACGATCTATTATATTATTAGGTATTGTTGTTTGCATCGAACACACGTTAATTTTTTTTTTTTATGGAAATAATACCTTGTGTGTAATTTGGGTGAGGTTTCTGTATTTTCTTTTTCCATGATCTCATAGTATTTACTATTGTTATCTGATGAAATAGTCCAGAAATCATTATTGAAATGCATATATCATTATTCTTTCTTTGCCCTATGTCATTTTATGACTGTGAATATATTTTTTCTAAAGCTATAACACAAAAAACTGCTCTTCTGAAATGTTCAAGATAATATCATGATAATACAATGACCTCCTTGTCTTACAGTATCAGTATATCTTCAATTTCATTTCCTTATCTGATAAAACAATTACTTCATTGTGTTACAGTTGTAGTTATTATTACATAACAAATCAAGTCTCCCATGGAATATTAAATTTCAAGTTATGACAGCTCTATTTACTTATTCAATTGTAGCTAATTGACGCAATTGAACCCAGGTTTGTGTTTAATAAACCCTACAGAATACAAATAAAACAGAACAAAGGCAGATGCTGCAAATGCAATACGCATATACACAGACGGCTCAAAAACCAAGGAAGGATCAGGATGTGGAGTTTACTCCAGACCACTTAGCCTAAGGATTGAGTGGGGAATGGGAAAGAATACCAGCGTGCTTCAAACAGAACTGGCTGGTATCTCAATCGCCACAAAAGAGCTAACCAGAAAAGGAATTTCTGGCAAAAACATAATAATCTGCACTGATAGTAGACAAGCCCTACTAACCTTGAATAGACAACCCCTACTAACCTTGAATAGAGAACGTATTATCTCAGGGTTAGCACTAGAGTGCCACCAAGATTTAGCTAACGCCTCGGTAGAGAACAATATCGTACTGAGGAGCAAAGGTAACCGCATTGCTGACTCTTTGGCCAGGATGGCGGCTGGACTGAAAATTTTGGGACCAGGTGACACCCATGGCTTGACGACTTCGATAATTGCGGAACTAGCCAAACGTTACACCCATACTCAATCCCTTAAGAGATGGGATGAAACCAAAGGATGCAGTTTTGCCATGATCACCCTGGGCGACCCTGGGAAGCTGGATCCGAATAATTATTTGGCGATGATCACGAAGAACCTACGTTTAACAGTGGGATTTCTGACTGGACACTGTCAACTAAGGAAACACCTCCATATTATGGGGCTAGTGGACACACCTCTATGCAGGATCTGTGAACAGGAAGATGAAACTGTCAGGCATGTCTTATGTGAATGTCTGGAGCTATCGTCGATAAGAGAGTGTGTGTTCGGTGAGTCTTGGCCTACACCTGCCGATATTAAGGAGATGTCCCCTGGTGACCTGTCCTCCTTCCTGGATAAGGCAGGATGGACAATGAATGTCCTAGGAGGGCGACTCCTTGGGCTACAGATACAGATGTACCTTAATGGAAATTTTGAGTGACGAATTTGAAATTCATGTTTTTTTAAATAATTTCGCTATTACCTGCTATAACCATAGAAAAAGTATAGTGTAACTATAACAAAATTTCAGATAAGTTTACTCACCAATGAATCGACATTTTTTTCACTCGAATTGAAATAAGGATGAAAACTATCACTTTCATAATGATTCACTATTGCACTATGATAATAGTAATTTTCTGATTCAATGATAATAGGGAGATCGAATGCTTTGATTCAATATCAATATATGCAACGTTTTCTTTTTGAGGAACTTCAATTAATGGTAATTCGAAGTAACTTTCTGTTGTGGATATATTCTTGATATTGTCATGATATTTTGGACTCTAGGCTTTCATCACAGCTGAGAAGCAGATGATTTCTCTCATCACAGCTGAGAAGCAGATGATTTTTGTTAGTACTCTCTGAAAATTAAATTTGACCATCACATTCCTTGTATGGTATTTTTTCAGTCCTATTCATTAAGTCTATTTTGATATTCTCCTCATGAAATTGATTTTCTCTTTCAGAAGAAGGCTTTTCATATTTGGAGTTATCACTCTTCCTAGAAGTTGTGCTATTGTAAAATTGTTGTTTTAACATTTCTGACTCCACCTCTATTACGCAATTCGATACTGAATCAGAATCTTCCAAATTTTGAAAAAGTTTTTTCGATGTTTTCAGTACAGTATCGCTTTTTTCAGGTGAAGTACCTATTATCAATACAAAAAAGAAACTTATGAATATTTTTCCGACATTTGGTATTTATAGTGTAGTTGTAGTCAATTAGCGTCGAGTCCGTTAAAATAATCGGTGCTGAGAATGGACACCACATCATGTCATTTGCTAGAGTGAAAGCAGAGCCTAAGCACCGATTATTTCAACAGACTGTTAATCTGGTCGTAAAGTACCTGCTCCTAACCTACTTCTTACCATTTGAGCACAATGAATTTAAATTCGACGTGTTTAGGTCAATTTCGGAATAGTTGGTTTCACCTCATTTAGCATTTCTGACCAAAGAAATGATTTTCATAGTTGTCTGCGACATGATAATTTCACTTAAATATCGAAAATCTCAGTACAACTTCTGAACCAACCAAAACTCCACAACAATAAAAATATCTATTTATAGAATTCCAATGTTGCCGCATTTATATGGCTCAGGTTTTAATGTACGAAGTTAGTTTCACATATAGACATTTTGTATATGTGGCTGGATCTGCAGCGCCACAGTAGACTTTATGCTGAACTAAAATTCATATTTTTCGTATCAAGCTGAGCCAATAAGTGGCGGGTAGAGGGTATCATAAAAATTAATCACGTGCAACGAGTTGTGGATGAGGATTGGTATAAAATGGGCCTCGTTTGGAACAAGAATCTATGGTATTTTCAGATCACATAAACCCTTAACCATATGAAAACAAACCTGAGCCACATATACGGCTCAGCTTTGTCAAACTGGCTCAAGATTGCATGTACGGTTTGCTATTGTTGGCTCAGGTTGGATGAAATTCTTTTTATATATATATATATATATATATATATATATATATATATATATATATATATATATATATATATATATATACTGTGCCCGCTATCAAAGTGAGGACTCACCATTGTCCCCACCGAATGAGGACCAGTGCAAGGATTGGTCTGGTGAACTCACAACTGATTGTATAGCTCCCTCATTGATGCGGCATCAAAGGTATCTCAAATATACAGTTATTTTTTTCGATAGAACGAAGTTTCATATTTGCTATATATCATTACCAAGTGAGGTCTGCATCATATATCTAACCAAGTCAGATCCGTATAAATTTTTCTAAGACTCGAACAAAATGAGGACCTTTATTCAAATACCAAACCATACCAAGGTTCAAGTGAGGTCCATGTGATGTTGCCGCGTTTCGTGATTGACGATTCCAAGTTATGAAAGTACCAAGGGAATAGAGAAAGATCAGATTGAATACCTCCTTGCGAGTCAGTTATTTAAGTGGCTTTTTCGTTTGGGTTGGTGGTGTAGTAAGGTTTAGAATCCCTAAGAAGTATCGTAAGTCGCTTATATGGACGTCGTGCTATTCTTGAGGCTTCGAAACTTCAATATTTGCAGGAATGATCACATGATGATGAATTGAATAAATCGTTCGGAAAACAGTTGACAGATTTGAGTGATGTCAGCAACGAATGATTAGGAACGTTTTTGTGGAATTTCATAGGGCGGATTTCATGCAATGAAATAATATCATACAAAAATATCACAATTTCCTATACAATTTTAATTCATTCACAAAACCACGACACATGTTTTGCTATACAATAGCTTTCTCAAGCAAGATAAAAAAAATATTATTTGTTCATCATGTTTGAAATGATAATATTTTTTTATCTACACCCGTACTCTAATAATACACTTATATGCCCACAACCCGTTTTATAATGAAATCCATTACGATACAGATTTTCATTACGATACAGATTTTCAACCAATAGAAACCCATTATTGTTCAATCAAGCATGATGTGCAAGCTTTGCATTTTGACGTTTGTCAAGTCAAAATCAGTAGGTATTGAATTTTTGAAAAATTTAGTCAATTTTCGATAATCGAATGAAAATGTCTTATAGGAGTGATATAGAAGAATTACCAGCGACTCCTCCACAGATGTCTCAGACAAGAAAAAAATATAATCGAAAGAATTATATTTTTCATTCGACAAATGCAACACATGTGTTTTATTTTCGACCAAATGCAATGAGCTCTCATGGCCTAGTGGTCAATGGCGAGGGCTGCGATCAGGAACGTCCGGGTTCAAATCCTGGCCTCTGCAGAGATTTTTTTTTTTATTTTCTGCTCTTTTCATTTCTCATTGTTGTATTTTCCGTGGTTATACCATTAATTATAATTTTGTAGAATTTTTCAAAGGAATACAATTGATTACCTACTATTATTATGTTCAATATAAATACCTAATAATATAATATTTTTAGTTCTTCATTATTTATTGGGTGTAGATAAAATAGCGTATGCAACGCTCATGTAATGGTTATTAATACACTCGCATAAACCATACGAAACTCAAAGAACGTAAACTTCATCAAACCCGGATAACACCCAAGAATCACATACGAAACTCATTTTCGTCTCGTTTCGTATCCCGGTTAATGCTCGTGTATTAATAACCATCATTACATGATCGTTGCATAATATACTATTTTGTCACCTCAAATTATATATTGAAGAGTAATTAGTTGAAGAAATATTCAATTTTTTTTTTTTAACTCTTTGTGAAACAACTTTTTATGGAAATGTGGAATCGTTTTTTCTAAACATCATGATATATAATATCTGTCTTTCATATACGGAAAAAATATATGTTTTTTGAGTATTGTTTCACAGAAATATTAACTCAAAACACAAGTGCTTTTTATAGATGAATTCATTAGTTTTTTAATTTCTCGTAGAGATTTGCCTCCACCCTCAAGCACAAGCTTATTTCAATCATGCAATACACCTATTGTGGTCTTCTCACGAGCTTCATTTCACATGGTATGTACCTACTACTTCTTTGTATCGAGAAGTTGTTCAGTGAGTTTCGTATGCATCACTGCATTGTCTTTCTACAATTATCAGTCGAAAAACGGAGAAATTTCCACCAAAGATTTTCTCCGAAGAATGATTTTGTATAGCACTCACCTTTGAAGTTTAGTTCAGGAAATGAAGCATTTTGGCTCGCAATTTTTCTGTCCACCGTGGATTTACCTGAAATTTTCACAGAAGGTAGGGAATAGCTCGAGAATCATTTTCTGTATTATGACGCTGTACGCTAGAGCCTTGGGGGTGGTTGCCACCCCATCACGGGGGTGGACATTTTTCATTGCATTTCAACTGTAGGAATCGACGGAAGAAGTTATTCTAAGAAAAAAATGTTCATAACGTGTTTTTCGTAAAAGTAATATTTTTTGAGTTCGAAGTTGAGAGTAACAGTTTTTTGACGAAAAAATCGACTTTTTCAAATATATTTTGCAAATAACTCTAAAACTATTCATTTTATCAAAGAGAGTGTCGAGAGGCAAATTGTAGCTTTTGAAAAAACAAAAACAATGCTTTTTTTATAATTATCTCACGACACATACGAACTGAGATACAGCAAATTAATGCTTAGCTTTTTTCGTCAAATGTATAAATTGGAAGATTTAAAGCGAAATAACGAGAAAAATTTGCATTCTTCGAAGAAAGTTTATAGAATCTGTTTTGAAGTATTCAATTAGAGCTTTCGAACAAATGAAAAAATGTTTTCCTAGCATGAAAATTGACCGACTTATGATCAAAAAAAAATCGGTACCCGCTTTTTTCTACGAAAAAAATCTGTGAAAACAACCTCCAAAGTACCCCCTAACTCAAATTGATCGCCACCCTACGGTGATTTTCTTTATATATGTACTATCAATACATCCACGAAGTTCAACCAGTTCAAAATGCCTAATTTTAGAAAAATTGGAGTTTGAAGAGAACACCATTTTTTTTTAATTTCGTGTTTAACCCTTTTCTTATAAATATCTCTCAAAATATTAAAGATACGAAAAAAACGATTCAGTACTAAATTGAAGCTGTTTCAATGATACAAATTTCCCTTTGTGTAGATTTTTTGTAAAGTGAATATTCGGCGAGATATAGCCGTTTAACACCTACATTTACGATCGAACATCACCTTAGTCAACAGCTTTGAACTCTCCCCATTTAAAAATTAAGCGATTTTAAGTAGTTTTATTCACAGAGTCTTATAGCTCTTGAAAAGCTCTACAAAATCGTTCCAGAAAAAAAAATTCTATCACCTAAAATGAGGAAGCTATGCTCAAAAAACGATAAATTTTTTTTTGAAAAATTTGAATTATCCCCATCGGAGCGTAGTAATCTACATAACAGGTATACTCGGCCGTTAAATTATATGTACCACTTTTTCCATTCATATTGGAAGAGAGAGAAGAAGAAAAATCTGCTCGCGTGTGTGAGTGTATATTTCGTTGATTTCTCATTTCAATGTTTTCAAGGGTAGTTTCAAGGGTAGGTTGAAAGATTATGAAATTGTATCCTAAAGCATGAAACAATCATTATTTAACTATTTTTACCCATATTTAGGTTTCAAATGTTATTTTATAATTTTTGACAATTAGGGGTAGTTTTCACCACTAAAAAACAAAAAGCGTTCAACGGCACAATATAGAAAATAAACTTGAGGGTGTAATAAGCCTAATCCCAAATTTTTGCATAAGTCGGTGCTGGACGAAAAAATTGCGAGGTTTTACCATTTTTTTAGCTTCATTTTCTGAACTAGTTCTCAGTATATTCTTCAGAAACACCCCACTCACTCAGTATCGTTTGTTGATAATTCATCTCCATAACTTGCAGAACATGTATTTACACAGCGATCAAAAAAATATATTTGGACAAAAAATAGTCGAGCTAATATAAGTACAAAATGCAGTTCGACTCGGTGACTTCTGCTTATTAATTCGCTCTTTCCAAAGCATTTTTGTGATTTAGAGATGAAATGTTCAACTTTCGTACAATGCCGAATGTAACTAATATTGAAAACTGAACACTACATTGGTACGGAAGTCATCGAGAGCAAGGACGGATTTATAGGAGGGCTTGGTGGTAATAACCCCCCCCCCCCAAATTTGTCAAAATTCAATCTTCAATTTCAATAATATTCTGTCAATGTCGCGATTGGATATTCATTCATTGGATATTCATTCGCTTCCGTTGAAAATTCACCTATCATGCTAAAGAGCAATGGTGACATGGAAGAACAGCTATTTTGAACGGCGCCATTCCATTCAACAACTCATTTTCTAATGAGCATAATGAATACTACTAAATGCTTGTTAACATAGAGTCCAACTTTAAAAACCAATATGGAATTTTGTAAACCATTCATCTGATTGCAATGAAACATTGTAAGTTGTCCGCCTAACCATTAGTCTTACACGAAAGGGTAACAAGAAGCAGACCATTACAGAGTACCATTCATGTTCATCCGACTGACATAGACAAGCAATGGAAAGCAAGACCGACAAATAATCGAATTCGTGCTACACAAGTCACTCAATCTGAAACAGATTTTTTTTTCTCATTTGGAACAACAGCAAAAAACCGGCCAATAATCGCAAATATAATTCGCAAGTCCGACAGAAAGCAGGACTGAAATGTCAGAATCGAATGTAAATACTTTTTCTGCCTTGAGAAGCATTTCAACACATGCAGGGTAACTGTAAATCTACGTTTAATATACATTTTATATGTCGGCGACAAAGAGAGGACAGTGCTGGGTTGCAATATCACCTGTGCTCACTCTGTGTGTAGCTTTGCGCGGCAATGTTATTGACACTAGAGTGGGTATACACAGTTGATAATATACTGTAGGAAACACGACCTCATGCGGCCAAATTCCAAACCAAAATATACAGGAATAACGACATATCCTACTGAATGAGGTCCAACTTTTTTTTTTGGGAAATGAAAGATCATGTTGACGTAAACGTATTTATAATATCTGGGTCAGTTAACAAAGTGAGGTCCGTATATTGGTCCTCACTTAGTCTCGGACCTCACTTCAACCGTACTTTTCCTATAGAAGTGGCTCACTACCTACGGTGGGAGAATATATATATATATATATATATATATATATATATATATACATATATATATATATATATATATATATATAAAAGAATAGAATAACGATTTAGTGACTGGTTCGAGTATAGGTCTTGCAAGACCTATATATATATATATATATATATATATATATATATATATATATATATATATACAGGGTGTTTCAGAATTCGACGGACAAACTTATACCACGTCATTCCTCTTGCAAAATGATGAAAAATGAGGTAGGACATGTGTGTCCGGAAATGAGCCGTTTCAGAAATACAGGGCGTTGAAGTTGCAAAATAAAAAGACCCTTTTCGTCGTAGCTCCCGGACTAACAGGAATAAATTAATGAAACTCAGCAAATCGATTACGAGCTAGAATGTGCTTCCTCCAGTGGTATGTTTGCTTCAGTATCAGTAGCCAGTGGCGTTCCAGCGGGGTAATAGCTTATATTTCCCCCCTTATTTTTTACGCCACTGACTTTATATCCACAACCGTCTTTTTTTTGAATTCCTTGATCAATTTTACGTAAAAACCAAATAAACATTCACTATGAAAAAACCAGTAGTTTTCGAGAAAAATTGAGTTGAACTGATACGTGCATTCTTATATGGGAATATTAATAATCGAGTAAAATAATCGAAATTCCAAAACCGAAATTATTTGAACTCTTTCATCATTCTACCATTCATTGTGTGCTTGACAAATTATTCACTTCGGCAACATATTGCGGATTGTCTACCATTATACCAACTTTTTTTGCAGATATGTTGTGAGCCCGCAGACCTACTGAATGGCTTTACCTCGAGATTTATTTTTTAATAAAATGTTCCATCCAAACGATTTTCAAAGACAACTACGAATAGTTGGCAAAACTGAACTCAGAATGTTTTATCGAGTTATCTTTTCTCACTGGGTAAAAATCCAAGTTTTATCGATTAACCAAAATACCATTACTTGTTTCAACCTTAGCCATCTACAATGTTTCCTGGGCATATCTATTATAGTTTTGTTAGATAACTGTACCGATATTCTCGAGTTCTTCAGCCACTGGTTGAATAGTTTCAGAATACATTCACGTGACTTATAACAATCTTTGATCCACCTAAGCATTGAGGATTACTTTATTCATTGACAACAATAAATTTGTTAGGGGGCTGTGGAAATGAAATGAGATTCGTATGACACTTCCAAGTTAACTTAGCTGTCAGAAAGTGTTTGATTGTGTATTTCGTATAATAAAAATGAATTTTACATTCGAAGAGTTAGCGGACATGCACCTTATTTATGGAAAATCGGGACGAAATGGAAGGTTGGCACAAAGAATGTATCGTGAAAATTTTCCTGGAAGAAATAGAATTCCTAATTTCAAAACGTTCGAAAACGTGGACAGAAGACTCAGGGAAACAGGAAGTTTTTTAATTACCAGAAGGAATGCAGGTATACAGAGAACTGTAAGAAATTATATCACAGAAGAGGAGATATTGAACTATGCTGCTGAACATCCGTCTGAAAGTAGTAGATCTATAGCTAGAGTGCTGCATGTGTCTTCATCATCTGTTTGGAGGACTTTGCATGAACAGCAGTTATACCCATATCGACTGAGAAAAGTTCAGGCACTGAAACCAGAGGACTATCCAGATCGAATTGAATTTTCTCGATGGTTTTTAAGTATGTGGAGAAATAATCCGGAATTTATCAAGCAAGTGTTATACACTGATGAGGCAAAATTCACAAGGGAAGGTATTTTCAATTCTCGCAATAGCCATATTTGGGCCGAGGAAAATCCTTTTGCTATTCATCCTCATGGCCATCAAACAAAATTTTCATTGAATGTTTGGGCAGGAATAGTAGAAAACCGTTTAGTTGGTCCTTATCTTTTACCAGATAATTTGAATGGGGACAATTATAGCACTTTCTTGGGAGAAGTATTGCCTGAATTGTTAGAAGATGTTCCTCTGAATATCCGGAATGGAATGTGGTTTCAGCACGACGGTGCTTCTGTTCATTTTTCGTTAGCTGCTAGAGAGTACCTAAATCGGAAATTCGGTGACAATTGGATTGGTCGAGGTGGACCCCACAAATGGCCTGCCAGATCACCAGATTTGAATCCTGTTGACTATTTTCTTTGGGGTCATATGAAGTCACTGGTTTATGAAACAGAACCAAACAGCCAAGAAGCATTAGTCGCCCGCATTCAAGCTGCATCGATAACGATTGCCGAAAATTTAGAATCATTTGAAAAAGTGCGATTTTCTATGTTGCGCCGTTGCAGATCGTGTATAAGTGTTGACGGAAAAAATTTCGAACAATTACCCAATTGATTATTCATCAGATGTTCTCATTATTATTCAAAAGCACATTTGAATTTTCAATGTAAATTTCAAAAAGAAATTCGTGTTTATGACTCACTGTTCTAGAATTTCAACAGTATTGTTTCTTATCACATTATCTAAAATATGTGTAGAGAAGGTATATTTTGAACATGATATTTCTACTCAAAGATGAATTATGAGTACCGACATCCAACTAAGAGTTATGTAATTAGCTGTAAATTTACTGACTAGAGTTAGCGAAGATCTTATCAGATGGTTATTCAAATAACTTGACTTCTTCCAAATACATTTCTTTTTTTCAGGCGTATAATTAGAGTCTACTGGTAAAATTTTGTTTTTCGGCTTCATCTGTGAAAATTTGAAAACACTGTATACTTTGAGAATGTTTTTCATTTTCTTATTAATGAATATTCTTCAAGATATTTACGATTCTACAAAAAGAAGTGTGATTTCACGAATGGGAAAGACAGGATAATTGTGAACAAAACATAATTTTCCCAAAATCGAGAATAATGGTGTTATTGTAGGATTATTGGAGCCTAACTCAGTCGAGATTCCGAATGATCGCAAATTTTATTTGGGGTCACTTTTTTTCAGATCACAAAGTCACTCGAAGATCTGAGAACAATGAAAACATTTCAACAATGAAATCTATTGACAAGCACGAAAATAAGCCTCAAGAATTATGATTTGTCATTACAATATGCTAAACATAACAAAAATTGGTACGATGATAGAAAACCCACAATAATTACCATCACTTGCAAGCGCTAAATTAATGGTAAAATCATAAAAGAGTTCAAATAATTTCGGTTTTGGAATTTCGATTATTTTACTCGATTATTAATATTCCCATATAAGAATGCACGTATCAGTTCAACTCAATTTTTCTCGAAAACTACTGGTTTTTTCATAGTGAATGTTTATTTGGTTTTTACTTAAAATTGATCAAGGAATTCAAAAAAAAGACGGTTGTGGATATAAAGTCAGTGGCGTAAAAAATAAGGGGGGAAATATAAGCTATTACCCCGCTGGAACGCCACTGGCTACTGATACTGAAGCAAACATACCACTGGAGGAAGCACATTCTAGCTCGTAATCGATTTGCTGAGTTTCATTAATTTATTCCTGTTAGTCCGGGAGCTACGACGAAAAGGGTCTTTTTATTTTGCAACTTCAACGCCCTGTATTTCTGAAACGGCTCATTTCCGGACACACATGTCCTACCTCATTTTTCATCATTTTGCAAGAGGAATGACGTGGTATAAGTTTGTCCGTCGAATTCTGAAACACCCCGTATATATATATATATATATATATATATATATATATATATATATATATATATATATTAGAGGGGAAGTCTTTGCTGACCAGTTAAGAACAAACTGTATTTTTTTTTGGGTGAACAGCAGAACGGAAGTGTACTCTTATAACACAGTTTTTCCAATATTTCGATAATGTTTATTACCATCTTCAGGGAAAAGCTACAAATTATTATTTCAAGTTATCACTTCAAATAAACAGTAACAAGGACCTTACTGTATTTGAGGTTAGTCGTATTAACCCGGCAGGACTCGCACTGTTAGATAAAATCTAACATTTTCAGTTGCACTACAGACTTTTTTTTATCTCTTGTCAAATTGATTCCATATTTTAGGAATGCCTTCTATAGAATTCCTTTTCCAGTTCATGCTTGTTGGGGCGTGAGTGGGGGGTTGTGGTGGCTACATATAAATTAAAGTTAGTAATAATCTAACGCGCGAGTGATAACGTATGTGTTTTTTTTCAAATTGTTGGTAATTTTTTATTCCATCAAATTAGCAGGTACCTTTTTTAATTTTTTTTGCTTTTTCCTTTATTTATTTGAGCTTTTCTACAGAGAAAAAATGAATTCTAAAACTGAACAGCAGTTGTTAAAATGGTTTGAAGAGATTCAGATTCTGACATTGAAGATGCCCCTTCTGAGCATAGTGTTCATGCAACTGACACTGAGCAATCTGACATTGAAGAGGCCTCTTCTGAGGATAGCGTTCATGCAACTAACATTGAGCAATCTGACGATGATGAAGAAACGGCATTATCACCCAGAGATAAGCAAGTGATAATTTCACCTCAGTGGATAGGGAAAGATGGCACTACATGGCTAAACCATAAACCAGACATTCCTCCCACAAAAATACGTGCACAAAACATCATATCTAAACTTCCCGGTGTGAAGGCTGCAGGAAAAAACGCTAAAGAAGTTGTGGATTGTTGGAAACTATTTTTCCCCGATGACCTTATTGCAGAAATTGTAATCCATACCAACCAAAAATTAGATAAAATACGATCATCTTATAATCGGCCAAGGGATTGTTTATCAACAGATTTTGAAGAAATATCTGCGTTTATTGGATTGTTGTACATGGCCGGCATAAAAAAGGCTCAGCACTTGAACACAGATGAGCTATGGTCCAAAGATGGAACAGCACCGGATTTCTTTGCCGCTGTAATGTCCAAAAGACGTTTTCACTTGTTGGTGCAAGCTGTAAGATTCGATAATATGGATACAAGGTATGAAAGATCAAAGACAGATAATCTGGCACCAATAAGATCAGTGTTCGACCAATTTGTTCAACGTTGTTCTTCCTATTACACGGTAGGGGAGAATGTCACCATTGACGAAATGCTAGAGGCTTTTAGGGGACGTTGCTGTTTCCGACAGTATATTGCCAACAAGCCCGCAAAATATGGGATCAAAATATACGCCCTTGTCGACTTCAGGACTTTCTATGTCAATAACATGAAAATTTATGCTGGGAAACAACCAGTCGGTGCTTACCAAGTACCTAATGATGCTGCAAGTGTAGTCAAACGTCTCATCAAAACCATTGACAAATCGGGACGAAACGTTACAGCAGATAACTATTTCACATCTGTTCAACTTGCTAATGATCTGTTTACTGATCACAAGTTAACACTTGTGGGCACATTACGGAAAAACAAGAGACAAATTCCACCTCGGCTTATTGAAGTAAAAGATCGTCCTATACAGAGTAGTATGTTTGCTTTTGGAGTTTCTCCCAACCGTTGTATGCTAGCTTCATTTATTCCGAAGAAAAACAAAAATGTGCTAATGATTTCCACTCTACATTATGATGACTCAATTGACGCCGATTCCGCGGAAAATAAACCAGAAGTTATCACATTTTACAACCTGATGAAAGGGGGAGTTGACGTCGTTGACAGAATGAAAGCTGAATATTCTGTAACCCGAGTTAGCAATTGTTGGCCATTGACCCTATTCTGCAGCTTGTTGAATATTGCCACTATCAATTCACAAATTATTTACAAAAGTAACACTGGTGCAGGGTTGGAAAAAAACACGTTTTTTTTATTTTGAACAAAAAAATCAAAAAACAGTGTTTCAAACAGTTTTTTTTATTGTTTTAATCTCTGTTTTTCACTAGTTGGATTAAAACAATTTCAAACTGAAAAAAACATCGTTTAAATCACAGTTTTAAACAGGTGCGCCTCACAAAATAGGGGAATCACTGGCGACTGAGTGGCGAGATGTGGGAATCCCATATTGAAATTTATTACTGTTCTTTCCAATATTAGACTCGCACTTCGCAGTCTTCGCACCTATCTAGCGTAGCGTGGTATAATTAGTAAAGTTTGTGCTGTTTTCAATATAAATAATATAATATAAAAGTATAAACAAGTGTATTTGAAGTTTGAACTTGAAGTGAAAATAATAAATAATATGACAGGAAGGAAAAAGGACCCCATTTGGTACAACTTCACAGTTTGTGAAGTACCTGGCAAAAAATGTCTAAGGGTCAAATGCAAAAAATGTGAAACCGAAATAGTAGGTTTGGTGGATAGAATGAAAAAACATTATGCATCCTGTTTGAAGAATAATATTACTGGACGCGTCTACGAATCAAACATAAGTGGCAATGGTAAGTTCTAGTTTGAGTGGAGAGTAGAAACCATTTACATGGCAATATAAAAGTAAAATTGAGATAGGGTTAACTTCTTTTCTTATTCTTTATTCTTCATTGTTAAAACTCAAAGTTTTGACTAATTCTAGAGATCATTTGCATTATATTATCATATAATATTATTTTTTATTTCCATTAGTTATTATAGCATTTTTGGCATAGCTATTTATATATTTTTTTTTTATTTCTATAGTCAAATCATATAATATTGACTTAATAATTTCAGATGAAGCTGAAGTGTTATCAGATGAAATGTCTGATGCTGATTGTGATTCTGAACGTCAAGTGAAAGGAACTGTCCATTGTAAAGGTACAAAACTCGATCCTAAAAGAAGAAAAACCTTCCCATAGTAATCATAGCATTAGAAGATTCAGTAGTGCTACTGCTACTGCTTCTAGTGTTCTAATGCATCGGATGCATCCACCTCAAGTTTATTTTCCATGGAAAACTTCTTAGTGCGATTAACTTCTGAAGATATGACTAAGATAGATATTCAGATTGCTAAGTATTTTTACTCAACAAACACTCCTTTCCTGCATGTTGAGCATACAGAATTCAAAAAATTGATCGAATTGTTAAGGCCTGGGTATAAACCCCCTAATCGTAAACATATTGGCGGTGAACTTTTAGATGAAGTTTATGGGGATACTGTTTCAAAAATTAAATGTGAACTTAAAGGCAAAAACGTATGCATGGCTTTGGATGGTTGGAGCAATATTCACAACGAAAGTGTTGTCTGCATTTCTGCCACAGATGTACTCGACAATAATGTTTACCCTAATTTCAACATTCGACACTGCTGATAATAGTCATACTGGTGATTATTTATTGCAGTTGGCTATACAAGCAATAAATCAGTGTCAAGAATTCAAATGTCAGGTAACCAGTTTTGTCACTGACAATGCGTCAAATATGACAAATATGCGAACCCAGTTGTCACAACATGAGACATGTTTGGGTAACAACCTAGATGTTATCACCTACGGATGTTCAGCACATATTTTAAATTTGCTGGCACACGATATTGAGGTTCCTGGTGTTATGGAACATGTTAAACAAATAATCAAATATTTTAGAAACCACCATTTTCCGGCTGCTAAATATAAACAAGCAGGCGGCAAAAAATTGATTTTACCTATTGATGTTCGATGGAATACTGCAGCCGATTGTCTCGAATCATATATAAACAACTGGCACATATTGTCAAAAGTTTGTTCCGAAAACAGGGCAGCATTTGATGCGAATATAATCTCAAAAGTAAATAATATCGGAATTAAGGTTAATGCACAAGATTACCTAGTGAGACTTAAAAAAATAGCTATTGCCTTGGACAAAATTCAGGCGAATTTTTGTACAATTAGTGAGGCTACTCACATATGGTTATTGCTCCTGGAGGAATTTAAAAATATGTCTACGGTTGACAATGATGATGCAAAATATGTTAAATTGTGTGAAAGACGATTTGACATGGCTTTGTCTTCAATTCATTTTTTGTCATATTTATTAGATCCTCGATATATAGGTGAAAAACTCTACAACTCAACTTGAAAGTGCGATGGAATACATTGACACTTACCATCCCATAGCTATGCCAGATATTCTCAATTATACAGCAAAAACGTCTCCTTTTAAAGAATATTTATTTAAGGAAAAAACCATACAAAAGATTACTCCTTTAACTTGGTGGTTATCACTCAGAGATCAATTACAAAGTGATACCATGAAAATAGTAACGCAGCTCCAGCTCCATAGTGCAGTGTCATCTTCAGCTGGAGTTGAACGTATTTTCTCTTCATTTGGTATAGTTCATAGTAAACTTCGAAACCGTTTAGGGGTTGAAAAGGCCTCCAAACTGGTTACAATATTTAAAGCACTAAATAAAACTTTGCCAAAAAATCGAGAATAGAAAATAGAATACATTTCCAGAGTTTAGAGTTTCAGTACTACTTATGTTTATATAACTTTCATTTTATATTTAATTATTTAAACACTTATTTGACATTCAGTTTTCAATTAGTAATATTTGTAACTGAATGTATTTACATGCACTCAGATTTTTGTTTAAATAACAGTTTCAGTAGTTACATATTAGTCATATTACCAAGTAGAAAGTAGTGATCGTACCTAGTATACCTAATCTTATTGTTCATTTTTGTTAATGTACTATGTACTGTGTTTTGATCTCGAAGAAAAAATGAGTTTTTCAATAAATATATTTATTAACCTATAGTAGTATTTTTTAAAACTGACTGATATTTTCAATGTTCAAAATTTAGGTAAAACATGTTTGAAACTCTCTGTTCAAAACTGTTTTAAAACAATATCAAAAACTGGCATCTGGTGTTTAAAGCATGTTTTAAACTAAGTGTTTTAAACATTCGTTTTAAACATGCCAACCCTGCACTGGTGTCATATCAACACGAAGACAATTCATCAACTTATTATCAAAGCAACTAACAAGACCTCTTCTTGTTTGGCAAGCTTCAATCACAACTTTACCATTCAATCTTCGCCAGAGAATTAAATCTATTGCGAATATAGAACCACATACTAACCCTAAACCTTCAACATCTCAAAATTCTGAAAGTAAACCAAGATGTGGTTTCTGCGCAGTAAGGAAGAATAGATTTACCCAACATAAATGCCACCAATGTCAAACTCCAATATGTAAGGAACACACAACTAAAACAACTTTCATTTGTTATAGATGTGATGATAACAATTGTAACGAAAGTGACGAATAAATTCAATTATACATTTTTCTTTGTTGTTTTTAGAATTTAGGATAAATCATCTAGAATCAATATTAAATAGTTTTTATCATGAAAAGTCAGTGTTAGAAGATATCTATACGCGCGAGCTCGCGTTAGAAAAAATCTATAAGCGCGAGCTAGCGTGAGAAAGAATCTATAGGCGCGAGTTCTCACGTCATTGATGGGATACTAAAGAAGCTAGCAAAGCCACATACGAATTTCGACTCGGGGTGGGTCACATAATTTTAGGCTCATTTTAGGCTAATTTATTGCCATGTTCCCGAATTTTTTGCTGTCCCCCTTCATAGAAAAATTCGTGGCTTTGCTAGCTTCGGCCGAATTCAGCAGAGTCATATTTTAAAAATTAAAAAAAAAAGTGATATGATATGACCAAATTGTAGAGCCTATTTTAGGCTAATTTATTACCCTATTTGAAATTATTTTACTCTATTCCATCATAGAAAAATCTGTGGCTTTTCTAGCTTCGGTCGAACTCAGCAAAGCCATTTTTGAAATAAAACATTTTTCAGCCATTTGAAATAGTGATTTTCTAGAAATATTTTTAGGCTAATTAATTACCCTAGTTTCACATTTTTTGCTCCTCGCGTTTTCGAAAAAAACTTGATTTACTTATTGATTCTCTTTGGCGATGATGAAATTATTCCGAACTATAAATATTTGACAATTTGACATGTCGAAACGATGATTACTGTCGAATGATCGATGTACGGCCAACATTGATTTTTTTAATCAACTATTTTTAAAACAAACCTGTGGCTTTGCTAGCTTCGGGCGAAGTCAGCAGAGCCATTTCTGCAATAACAACATTTTTCAAAGATTATAAATAGTAATATTCAAGATTCAGTTTTAGGCTAATTAATTACCCTAGTTTCATATTTTTTGCTCCTCGCGTTTTCGAAAAAAACTTGATTTACTTATTGATTCTCTTTGGCGATGATGAAATTATTCCAAACTATAAATATTTGACAATTTGACATGTAGAAACGATGATTACTGTCGAATGATCGATGTACGGCCAACATTGATTTTTTTTATCGACTTTTTTTAAAACAAACCTGTGGCTTTGCTAGCTTCGGGCGAAGTCAGCAGAGCCATTTCTGCAATAACAACATTTTTCAATGATTATAAATGGTAATATTGAAGATTCAGTTTTAGGCTAATTAATTACCTTAGTTTCATATTTTTTGCTTCTCGCGTTTTCGAAAAAAACTTGATTTACTTATTGATTCTCTTTGGCGATGATGAAATTATTCCAAACTATAAATATTTGACAATTTGACATGTCGAAACGATGATTACTGTCGAATGATCGATGTACGGCCAACATTGATTTTTTTTATCAACTTTTTTTAAAACAAACCTGTGGATTTGCTAGCTTACGAAGAAGTCAGCAGAGCCATTTCTGCAATAACAACATTTTTCAATGATCATAAATAGTAATATTCAAGATTTAGTTTTAGGCTAATTATTTACCTTAGTTTCATATTTTTTGCTCCTCGCGTTTTCAAAAAAAACTTGATTTACTCATTGATTCTCTTTGGCGATGATGAAATTATTCCAAACTATAAATATTTGACAATTTGACATGTCGAAACGATGATTACTGTCGAATGATCGATGTACGGCCAACATTGATTTTTTTAATCAACTTTTTTTAAAACAAACCTGTGGCTTTGCTAGCTTCGGGCGAAGTCAGCAGAGCCATTTCTGCAATAACAACATTTTTCAAAGATTATAAATAGTAATATTCAAGATTCAGTTTTAGGCTAATTAATTACCCTAGTTTCATATTTTTTGCTCCTCGCGTTTTCGAAAAAAACTTGATTTACTTATTGATTCTCTTTGACGATGATGAAATTATTCCAAACTATAAATATTTGACAATTTGACATGTAGAAACGATGATTACTGTCGAATGATCGCTGTACGGCCAACATTGATTTTTTTTATCGACTTTTTTTAAAACAAACCTGTGGCTTTGCTAGCTTCGGGCGAAGTCAGCAGGGCCATTTCTGCAATAACAACATTTTTCAAAGATTATAAATAGTAATATTCAAGATTCAGTTTTAGGCTAATTAATTACCCTAGTTTCATATTTTTTGCTCCTCGCGTTTTCGAAAAAAACTTGATTTACTTATTGATTCTCTTTGGCGATGATGAAATTATTCCAAACTATAAATATTTGACAATTTGACATGTAGAAACGATGATTACTGTCGAATGATCGATGTACGGCCAACATTGATTTTTTTTATCGACTTTTTTTAAAACAAACCTGTGGCTTTGCTAGCTTCGGGCGAAGTCAGCAGAGCCATTTCTGCAATAACAACATTTTTCAATGATTATAAATGGTAATATTCAAGATTCAGTTTTAGGCTAATTAATTACCCTAGTTTCATATTTTTTGCTCCTCGCGTTTTCGAAAAAAACTTGATTTACTTATTGATTCTCTTTGGCGATGATGAAATTATTCCAAACTATAAATATTTGACAATTTGACATGTAGAAACGATGATTACTGTCGAATGATCGATGTACGGCCAACATTGATTTTTTTTATCGACTTTTTTTAAAACAAACCTGTGGCTTTGCTAGCTTCGGGCGAAGTCAGCAGAGCCATTTCTGCAATAACAACATTTTTCAAAGATTATAAATAGTAATATTCAAGATTCAGTTTTAGGCTAATTAATTACCCTAGTTTCATATTTTTTGCTCCTCGCGTTTTCGAAAAAAACTTGATTTACTTATTGATTCTCTTTGGCGATGATGAAATTATTCCAAACTATAAATATTTGACAATTTGACATGTAGAAACGATGATTACTGTCGAATGATCGATGTACGGCCAACATTGATTTTTTTTATCGACTTTTTTTAAAACAAACCTGTGGCTTTGCTAGCTTCGGGCGAAGTCAGCAGAGCCATTTCTGCAATAACAACATTTTTCAAAGATTATAAATAGTAATATTCAAGATTCAGTTTTAGGCTAATTAATTACCCTAGTTTCATATTTTTTGCTCCTCGCGTTTTCGAAAAAAACTTGATTTACTTATTGATTCTCTTTGGCGATGATGAAATTATTCCAAACTATAAATATTTGACAATTTGACATGTCGAAACGATGATTACTGTCGAATGATCGATGTACGGCCAACATTGATTTTTTTAATCAACTTTTTTTAAAACAAACCTGTGGCTTTGCTAGCTTCGGGCGAAGTCAGCAGAGCCATTTCTGCAATAACAACATTTTTCAAAGATTATAAATAGTAATATTCAAGATTCAGTTTTAGGCTAATTAATTACCCTAGTTTCATATTTTTTGCTCCTCGCGTTTTCGAAAAAAACTTGATTTACTTATTGATTCTCTTTGACGATGATGAAATTATTCCAAACTATAAATATTTGACAATTTGACATGTAGAAACGATGATTACTGTCGAATGATCGATGTACGGCCAACATTGATTTTTTTTATCGACTTTTTTTAAAACAAACCTGTGGCTTTGCTAGCTTCGGGCGAAGTCAGCAGGGCCATTTCTGCAATAACAACATTTTTCAAAGATTATAAATAGTAATATTCAAGATTCAGTTTTAGGCTAATTAATTACCCTAGTTTCATATTTTTTGCTCCTCGCGTTTTCGAAAAAAACTTGATTTACTTATTGATTCTCTTTGACGATGATGAAATTATTCCAAGCTATAAATATTTGACAATTTGACATGTAGAAATGATGATTACTGTCGAATGATCGATGTACGGCCAACATTGAATTTTTTTGATCAACTTTTTTTAAAACAAACCTGTGGCTTTGCTAGCTTCGGGCGAAGTCAGCAGAGCCATTTCTGCAATTACAACATTTTTCAAAGATTCCAAATAGTAATATTCAAGATTCAGTTTGAGGCCAATTAATTACCTCAGTTTCATAATTTTTGCTTCTCGCGTTTTCAAATAAAATGAGATTTATTGATAGGCTAAGGTGTGATTATTCCAAACTGTATTATTTTTCAATAACTTCACTAGTTGAAACGATAATCTACCATCGAATGATCGATAAATAAAATGGTTGAACCGGATATCATTTCATCCATGCAAATATGTTGAAAAGTATTTTATTGGATATTAAAATAATCAAATTTTGAGCTCACAAGAAAGAGAGTTATTTTTTTCGTTTACTTGACATGGTGAGTAATGATGAAAATAATCAAAACTTCAAATGGAAAAATAATATTTATCTACACCCGTACTCTAATAATACACTTATGTGCCCACAACCCGTTTTGTTATGAAATCCATTACGATACAGATTTTTCATTACGATACAGATTTTCAACCAATAGAAACCCATTATTTTTCAATCGAGCATGATGTGCATGCTCTTACTCTAATAATACACTTATGTGCCCACAACCCGTTTTGTTATGAAATCCATTACGATACAGATTTTTCATTACGATACAGATTTTCAACCAATAGAAACCCATTATTTTTCAATCGAGCATGATGTGCATGCTCTTCATTTGACATTTGTCAAGTCAAAATCGGTATAGGTATTGAATTTTTGAAGAATATAGCCAAACTTCGATAATCATAACAAAAGGTCTGATACCAGCGATATTGGAGAATCATCTTCGACACCTTCACCGACAAAAATACAGTTAGAATGATTAAATTTTTCATTTGACAAATGCATGATTCATTACTCATTTTTTCATCAAATTTTGTGGGCTCTCCGTAGCCGAGTTGTCTGTGGCGCTGACATTGATATTATTCTAGCTGGAGGAGACATTGGTTCGATTCCGGTCTCGAGTAATCTTTTTTTTCTTTGATTTTTGATCTTCTTTTCATATCTGATCGTTTTATTTCTCTAAGTATTACTATCAATTACAATTCTGTGGAATTTCTCAAAGAAATTCGTTAAATTAGTATTATTGTGTGCAATTCAAATATCGAGACAAATATAAATATAATATTTATCGGGTGTAGATAAAATAGCGTATGCAACTCTCATGTAATGGTTATTAATACACTCGCATAAACCATACGAAACTCACCTTCGGCTCGTTTCGTATCCCGGTTTATGCTCATATATTAATAACCATCATTACACGATCGTTGCATATACTATTATGCTAAATTCCATCAGAATACAAGTATATAATAAGAATGAACAAAATAAAAATAAATATAACAAGAATAAAAATGATAAAAATAAACATTTTAATAAATAAAAAAACATCAGAATGAACATAATGAAGATGAACAAAATAAAAATAAACATAAGAATAAAAAAGATAAAAATAAAACATCAATATATAATAAATAAGCGTAATAAGAATGAAACATAACAAAATCAGTATCTAACTCTACTCTTAACTCAGTATCTATATCTTGAAATAAACCAGAAGATGAGGATGACTCTTGAAATTAGATGCAACTTTCTTGGGTTTATCTAACAGATCATTGAATTCATAGTAGAAATTCGCATTTCTCAATGTGATTGCAGTGTAATGCCCCATTATGACATCATTCGATCGTCTAGTAGTTATAGGGGGCTGTTTGTAGTCAACTAAACCCAGAAATTGATAAATTGATTTGTTTGACAGGTTATCATAGGGGTTCATAAAATTTTTTTGAACTTTTTCTAAAATTAATGAGGGTTGTTCCAATCCAAAATCAATCGGTTCCACAAAAATCATCTTTCCTGAAAAATCAAAAAATCATTTGACAATTTGTATTCACCATTCTCCCTTCTCACAACTCATTACATGTTACACTAGAAGCATTTTATGAAAAAAAATAATGTACACCAATTTATATAATAATGTACATATCCTCATATTTCCCATTGAATTATCTTATATTTCGATGGAAAAAATTTCAAAAAGTCTAATGAATTTTATGAATTCACGTTGAATTGGCATGACCACCCTGTGCACACCAATTTCTTACTGAAATGTCCCTCGTGTTACTCATTCATTCAATGAAATTAATTAACGAGTGCGTAATGATGGCTATTACCCACGAAGATGATAATTGCAGTACGAGCCGAAGGCATCTTAATTCAGAACTATCTGAATATCTGAACCGCTTCATAAGTTCAAAAATTACTCATAGAGAATCACATGGGCAGGTGTTGATTTTTTAATAGTTTTATAGTGAAATTGAACACTGCTGTATAGGAATATCTTGAATCAATATAAAACAAAACAACTCAATGAGAAATACCTATGAGCAAACATTGCCAGGCCTAGAGTCTTCAACAATGCTACTTTATGCAACTAAGATGCCCTATGCGACCAACAATACAGATGTGTGGGAACGAACGCCGCTCGATCCGCTGCATCAGCTGATTTTTCTTCTGGCTTTCGCGTTTTTCCTATACTCAGTTCCAGCGTTTCAAATGAACCAATTTTCAATACATTTGAGAATAAAGAAAAATTAATTCAATTTCTTTTTAATTTTTGCGAGAGAGATTGAAACTAAGAAAACTTGAGTCAGGTATGTTCTGTAGAATTTGCTCATATATATAAGAATTCGACCAGACGATGGGATTTGACAATATTACTCAATCGTACTGTCATATTACTCGATTCATCACAGCAGTGACTTAAACTGATGATAATAAACAAATAGAGTGAATATACTCGATATCAATATTTCAATTGAACCCTGAATGATAATAAGTCTCGCCACTTTACCTGTGCTAGCAACTGTCGTCTGTGTAGTGCCAGAACATCCTTCCTTTCTAGAACATGGACGAGGTTCCACTGATATCAATTCTGAGAGAATGTTCTGGAATATATTTGTTGTCATATTTGACGGATCTACGCTCACAACTCTTGAATTTCTTATTTTTGGAGGACATCCTCTATCACAACTTGTCGATTCCTGAATACTCGGAAATTCTCCAAAAATATTACACACTAATGTTACAACATTAGACTCACAATTGACTAAGTATTTATTAGGCATCCATGATGTATTCGTAGTCGGTTCGAATAGATCAATTAAAATTTCTGCTCTTATCCTATAAGCGTGATGGCTAACACCTTTGTTCATTATGTGTATGACGAGTTCCGCGAATTTCATACATTCTTTCAATCCCATAAACATTTCCCTAAGATGAGGATTGTCGCACACTCCTACCAGGAATATTTGTACCAGACTATCAAAGGCGCATGTGTTCGTAAAGGAATATTCTTTGTCTTTAAATTTCACGGCCTGAAATAATAAGAATGGTTATAATTACATTTCCGATCAATTTCAAACTTAATTATTATTAGCAAACAGAAGAAAGCAAGAAAGGCTGATGCGTTATGTATCGACTATTTGACATCGAAGTGTGAAACAGGAAAAAACAATAAATACAATCAATGCGATTTCAATACATATGACCGACCAATTATAATCAATTTCGTGTTTTAACAATCGATACATAGTTACCTGCAAATACGGATTATTCCCATTTTTCAATATCGGAATCTTAGCTAATCTTTCATTCTTCGATGGCAACATGATCTTATCATACGTCTCAGGATTTCGTTGCAAATATCTGGATTTGGTTTTCACACGATTTGATGCCAGTCCTCTCCAATTCTCAATTTCTTGTATCGCAGATATTGGTGCAGATATTGCTTCGTATTCTACATCTGGATTCAATTTATTGTCATTGCAATCTCTTACATTTGTGATGTCGTTCAAAACGTGGTACTTTTCTGTTGATAGCTGTTGTTGTTCCTCTGGCTCCTGTAGTTCTTGCAGACATAGATCATCATTCAATAATTTAGTGGAAGCATCAACCATTTTTATTTTTCCACTAAGGTATTTCATGTAAGTTTCTACGAATACATCTGCTCTAACAGGCTTCGGAAAAAGTTTGAAAATATGATTCTTCACCAGATTGAATTCTATTTCGGATGGAGCACTAGTGGCAGGATGCCTTCCAAATCCAAAACGATTTCGATAAATGGATGACCAGAGGGGCAACCATTTCATATCACTGATTAATCGATCAGCCAGCTCGGGAAAATAATGTGCGTTTTCATCATCTCCATTTTCTGTTATGGCGATATATTTAGCCTTTTCATCTATATCTAGAGCCCATTTCGACCACTCATTTGTATATTCATTGGAATCGAATATGGTATCATCTGAGTCATCTGAGGTATCACTCAAATCAATATCATCAAGCTTGTCATTGTTCGGATCTAGAAATTGTTTTAACTTTTTTTTATGAATTGTACATTGTGTATCTTGTCCGCTAGATAACTTTCCGTTTGTCTTGCATCTTGCAATTATCAATATCGATAGCAGAATATCTGCAGCAGTTTCCACATCTTCGCATAATATCATTTGTCCGATGCAAGACAAATATAAACTTTTTACACCCTTGCTTTTGATGTCCTTCAAAAAATTCACGTACATTTTTATGAAATGTGCAACATCTAACCGAACATAACATGGTAGCTTGAGGTGGATCAGTGCATTAGCATAATCTTCGATTGTCAAGAAACCTGTGAATGCTCTCACAATGGCAGTCAAAAGGGCTTTTGACGAATCGCAGACTATTTCTTTTGGAAAAGGGATATTCATTCGACACCATTCACCTATCCAGAATGTAATGGCGTTCGTATTATGACTCTCACTGAGCATATGGAAAAGTGGATATTGATTGTGCTCAGTTGATGCCACGGTGTTGTATAAGAATATACTATTAGATGTAGTTCCATTCGGTTTCCAATTTTCCTAACTATTCCTCCAGTAGCATCGATGGAAAGAGTGACATGTCCACTTCTCATCGTTGATCGATACACATGCAATTGATGCGAACTCCAGAAATGCACATAAAATGGATCCATTCCTATATTATGAATAGAACCTTGGAGAGAGCCTACTTTCAGAAAACTAAGTGCCATCAATGGATCTTTGTGCACATATTCTGACGCTATGAATTCTTGTTTGGCTTTGTGCATTATATTCAAAGAATATAGATGCGGAGGCTCATCATCTCCTTTTTCCATAAGTTGATCGGCTGTATTAGATCGTGAGACTATTGCAGAATGAATCTTCAATTCTCTAGCCAATTCGGTCCTGATTGGATTCCTCAAATATCTTTTGCCACATTTGCCTTCCCCTTGTTTGTAAGTGCACTCAATTTGAATACGTTCTTGTATCTGAGTGAATTTGCAAGCAATTTCACCTCCCAATTACATGTACCTACAATGAACAAAACTAAAAGCATAGGAATTTGAATATTGATGGTTCTGTAAAAATGTTTGCTGCCTATACAGAGTTGAGCCAAAGTCCCGAAATGGCTTGATTACTGCCGAACACTACGCCAAGCTGTTCCGGTGCTTTTGCCGATCCTTGTATATATTGAACAAGCGACAAATGCTGTCTCTTTCAAAGAATGAAGTAAGTACTATGCGATATTTAAATCATTATTAGAAACAAAACATGACTTCGAAAACTGTACAACATTAATTTTGCCTGTTGGTTTTGCTAATTTTGATCACCTTGTGTGATTCATATCATTTGAAATGAATATTCCTGGAAGTAGTATACAGGGCGTAACATAAGTACGTTAAATATTCAAGTGACGTATTCCTGAAACAATTTTGAGAAATAGTCTATATGAACTTGTGTCCGAAAATGCTTCGTTTCAGAGATACAGGGTGTTGAAATTGAATTTTTTGTTCGCTTTTTGAAAATAACTTGCACAAAATAAGTTATTCGCATGAAATTCGGTACCCGGGTTTTTTTTTTGACGTGGGAAATCATAATTTCATATTGATTTTCTGTAGCATCTAGAGGGTGTGCGTACGCTGTCATTATTCATTTCAATTTGCCCTAGTCTTTTTGACAGTAAACTTTTGGTACTTTTCATGAAAAAACCTAAAAAAAAGTAAACCTCCTCAACAACGCTGTAGGTGATCGTTTTCGAGATATTTACAATTTTCTATATCGATGCATATTACTTAGCTCTGAGCGCTGAGTGAAGTTGCTGAGAACATTACAAAAACTAAGTATGTGGTGGATCTCGTCAAAATAAACAACTTTTTCCTATAAAATGTTTAACGAAAAATGATTCGTTTTCGAAATATAGATTGAAATTTTTCAAAACATGGTAGGTTTTTGTCATCAGTTTTTTGCAATTTTAGTTATTTTCATCAAGCTTTATACGCAGTATTCCCGTACAGACTTCTTCTAAACTGAGCATTATCGAACTGCTTATTCAATCCAAATTAAAGCCAAGGCGTATGTAAAAACCATATCAGCCATTTCAGCATTCGTAAAGTCGGGCATGGTACCAAAAAATCACTTTAGAAACTCCGAACTGTGAATTTGTCAATTAATAGTTAAAAATATGACAGCGAACTTCTATTTTCATAAAGAAACTTTCATAGCCTACTCCATTTAATTAACTTAATTTGCAAGCGGAGAGTGACAAAAATTATCTTAATCCAATTTATATATTGTATGTGAAGAAATAATTGCTTACCTTTTGTAGTGCCACCCGTAGCATCCTTATTAACATGATGGTAATGAAAATTGAACCCACATTTAATTTTGGCTTTCATCCATAATTCATGTGTCAACCAATTTTGCCATAAACCATATTTCAATCGTATCGTAAAACGAGTATATTTTTTTTTCCTGAAGGCATCGTTCCGTTTCAGCAATTTGGTTTCTATTAATTTTTGAAATTCGTCTTTTGGGACATAAAGATTAAATTTAGTAAAACCTCCTGTATCACTTTTATCGAGGAGTTGGACTTCTTCACATGATGTGTTATCACATGATATTTCTGAATTTTCACTCATTTCCATCAGGCTATTCTGGGCATCAAAAGGAAATATGTTTTCAATAATGTCTTTATTGCACGCCATAGAGTAAAGTGACCTGGAGGAAATTTTTTCACCCAATTGTATTGACAAATCATTCCAAATTGGTAAAACTTTTGAAACGGGTTTTTGTTTGGCATTGAAAATTATGTCTTTATTCTTAAGGAATATATCAATTACATCATTCCTGGATACTTTAGCTGGTCGTCCTGGTCTTCGAATTTCCATTTCGTTGAGAAAAATATTAGCTTAACACCAATCAAACACGTTAGAATACAACAGGCATCCACCCTCGTCTAGTGCCTTCTACCTTCCTTCGAGTTCGAAATTGAAATATTAGATGATGAGCCGACTATGTTGTCTATTCATTCAGAACACGTGATTTAGCGTTGCCAAATCTTCAGATATATAACAGTAAGGCAGAAAAAAGGAATTAAATATGGGTCATTCATCGATCCTTCGATGGTTACCATCATATCGACAGGTCAAATCGTCAAATTATTATATTTTGTAATAATCCGAGGAATAATCTATATCAACGCCTATACGAAATTCAATAATTTTTTGTTTCGAAATTGCAAAGGGCAAATAATATGAGAGTGGGGTAGGTAATTAATTAGCCTAAAAATAGTCCTTGAATCTTTGAAAAATGTTGTTATTGCAGAAATGGCTCTGCTGACTTCTTCGTAAGCTAGCAAATCCACAGGTTTGTTTTAAAAAAAGTTGATCAAAAAAATTCAATGTTGACCGTACATCGATCATTCGACAGTATTCATCGTTTCGACATGTCAAATTGTCAAATATTCATAGTTTGGAATAATTTCATCATCGCCAAAGAGAATCAATAAGTAAATCAAGTTTTTTTCGAAAACGCGAGGAGCAAAAAATATGAAACTAAGGTAATTAATTAGCCTAAAACTGAATCTTGAATATTACTATTTATAATCATTGAAAATTGTTGTTATTGCAAAAATGGCTCTGCTGACTTCGCCCGAAGCTAGCAAAACCACAGGTTTGTTTTAAAAGAAGTTGATCAAAAAAATTCAATGTTGGCCGTACATCGATCATTCGACAGTAATCATCGTTTCTACTTGTCAAATTGTCAAATATTTATATTTTGGAATAATTTCATCATCGCCAAAGAGAATCAATAAGTAAATCAAGTTTTTTTCGAAAACGCGAGGAGCAAAAAATATGAAACTGAGGTAATTAATTAGCCTAAAACTGAATCTTGAAAATAACTATTTATAATCATTGAAAAATGTTGTTATTGCAGAAATGGCTCCGCTGACTTCGCCCGAAGCTAGCAAAGCCATAGGTTTGTTTTAAAAAAAAGTTGATAAAAAAATCAATGTTGGCCGTACATCGATCATTCGACAGTAATCATCGTTTCTACATGTCAAATTGTCAAATATTTATAGTTTGGAATAATTTCATCATCGCTAAAGAGAATCAATGAGTAAATAGAGTTTTTTTGAAAACGCGAGGAGCAAAAAATATGAAACTGAAGTAAATAATTAGCCTAAAACTAAATCTTGAATTGTTACTATTTACAATCTTTGAAAAATGTTGTTATGCAAATGGCTCTGCTGACTTCACCCGAAGCTAGCAAAGCCACAGTTTTGTTTTAAAAAAAGTCGATCAAAAAAATTCAATGTTGGCCGTACATCGATCATTCGACAGTAATCATCATTTCTACATGTCAAATTGTCAAATATTTATAGCTTGGAATAATTTCATCATCGTCAAAGAGAATCAATAAGTAAATCAAGTTTTTTTCGAAAACGCGAGGAGCAAAAAATATGAAAATAGGGTAATTAATTAGCCAAAAACTGAATCTTGAATATTACTATTTATAATCATTGAAAAATGTTGTTATTGCAGAAATGGCTCTGCTGACTTCGCCCGAAGCTAGCAAAGCCACAGGTTTGTTTTAAAAAAAGTCGATAAAAAAAATCAATGTTGGCCGTACATCGATCATTCGACAGTAATCATCGTTTCTACATGTCAAATTGTCAAATATTTATAGTTCGGAATAATTTCATCATCGCCAAAGAGAATCAATAAGTAAATCAAGTTTTTTTCGAAAACGCGAGGAGCAAAAAATGTGAAACTAGGGTAATTAATTAGCCTAAAAATATTTCTAGAAAATCACTATTTCAAATGGCTGAAAAATGTTTTATTTCAAAAATGGCTTTGCTGAGTTCGACCGAAGCTAGAAAAGCCACAGATTTTTCTATGATGGAATAGAGTAAAATAATTTCAAATAGGGTAATAAATTAGCCTAAAATAGGCTCTACAATTTGGTCATATCATATCACTTTTTTTTTTAATTTTTAAAATATGACTCTGCTGAATTCGGCCGAAGCTAGCAAAGCCACGAATTTTTCTATGAAGGGGGACAGCAAAAAATTCGGGAACATGGCAATAAATTAGCCTAAAATGAGCCTAAAATTATGTGACCCACCCCGAGTCGAAATTCGTATGTGGCTTTGCTAGCTTCTTTAGTATATTGATTAGTACGCGAGTTCTCCCGGGTTAAAAACGTTGGTAAGTAGTATAACATGTCACAGACTGTTCACAGTCCAATATTAAAATTTTACACCAAGTAAATTGTTCAAAACGCCATTGAAATATAAACAGGATTAAAAAAATATAGTTGCATATTCAACAGGTGAATACACATGAAAGTCGACATGAACGGTTGAATATGAATTATGAATGACATTGACAATGAAGTTTGAAATGACAAAGATGACATGAAGTATGGAACATATAGAAACAGGTGTGTAAAGAGACATCTGCCAGGATGGAACAACGCCAGAGTGAGAGAACAGATGGTAGCAGTGTTTCTGTTTCTAAGAGGTACATCAACTATAGCTTTGTGAACTGATTGTTCTAGATCACCAAACAGTATGTCAATATGAAATTTAGTAGTTTTGTTCCGTAATAGATTGAAAAAAAAATTGCACTAGCTCACATATTCAAAGCCACTGAAGTCAAGATGCCACACAATTCCTTCGTTTGGAAATTATCGCTCTTCAAATTTCGGAAAAATGAATTATTGTGCCTGCAATTTTTACATTTATTGTGCAATAAGGAAAAAACAAGAAGAGAATTGCCCTTTTTGCAAAAATTTTGTAGAGTACTATGTTATTTTTGGGATTGGAAAATTTGAGCATATCACTCACAAGTTTCAAATAAATAAATAAATGGTTACAAATTCAAAATCGCCAAGAAATGCATTCTACCATGTTTTATGTTAAACTGCTAAAGGTGAACTCTGCACCATATCTGTATCATCAAATAAAATACAGAACTGATATACATTCCCTCAACTTGAGACATAAAAATACTCTTACTATATCTCACCACCATTCTGAGATTTTCGAACGATTGTGTTTTTAAGCAATGAGATTGGAACCTTCGGTGTAAAAGTTAAAACTTTTCAAGAGATGAATTACCCCAACACCAAACTGATATTTTTTCACTCGAAAACCGTTTTGCAACAAGGTTAGCATCTTCAGGAGAACAAAATTGATACTGTATAAATTTTCCTCTCCTGGTTTCGATTGTTTTCTTATTGTACTGCTAACAATCTCAATCACCTACATCATGATATCAGTTACTCATCACTACATAAACTCAAACAAATAATGGTGAAATTCCGTTAATTGGGCTTCGCCTCAAAAATAAAAAATCGTTGGTGGAACTTACGTATTTTGGCACCCTGAAGAAAAAATCAAATGAAATTTTTGGGGCTCTCAACTAGTTTCGGAGATACAGCCCTCCAAAGAAAGGAAATCGGGGTTTCACACCAGTTTCTTTCTCAGCCAATTCTATACCACCTTTTTCATCACTCTCCAACAGAATTATAAGCATTTTTCCATTTTTCACTGCAAAAATCTGAAATCATCAAAAGAATTCGAGGTTAGCTCTTTTTTGGGATAATATGGAAGAGCAGATGTATGTTAAATGTTCAATTATATTTCGTATTGTACAATACTCATTACATACAAACTGAATCTTGCTTGTCCTAACTGCTTATACAATATGTGATTTATTTTTAGTAATAAAGACATTTATTATTAATTATTATGTATGGACTTTTTATTTTTGCTCTATGCATCAAAACATATAACAGCAAATATTTTTTCAATCATTTATGGAGCTTCCTGAACAATCTCCTCCTACAATTCTGATATTAAATTCTCAAACATTGAATCTAATAACACTACAGAAAAAAATATACCAAAAGCTTCATTGTCATTAGTTCAGTAGTGATGAGAATACTCACTCTGGCTATACTAAAATCATTTGTAGTGGCTGGACAATACATATAAGTAATATCTCATTTTCATAAATTCTTGGCATATATACTGAATCTTCGTATACTACTAGGAAAACTCATCATCTTTAGCGTTTTTTACCAGCTTCCATAACTCTCTTAGTGACGTGAAACATTTCAGTACCGAAGACAATAATTTGGCTCGACCTTCTGATAATTTCATACCTGTGGCAATAATTACACCTTGGGCAAAGCCTAAGGATAGTAGCATTTTCATCAGATTTCCTTTCTCTCGAGTCATAATGTTAAATTTCAACACATCAGTAAAACACCAGATTTCATAGTTTCAAGGAGAATGGAAATATTACACATTCCCCGATGAATATATATGCTGGGAACTATGTTTCTTCAACACATCTCTCAGTTCATCATACAATTTTTTCCCCGCTTTCAAGACCACTGTTACCTGAAACCAGGTACATATATTCCAACCAGGAATTTACATCCCTTTTCCTAGGACTCAAATGTTGAACTGTTCCTGCTATCACTTCAACTGCTGTATTTACTGTTTTTCCTTGGCAAATTTCAATTTGAGGCTTTAACATAGTTCAAAACTTCACATCGTCAACGGTTTCGGTATTATTCTAGACCTCTTTGGCACTTTGGTCGGAATATATTCTGGATTACTTTCACAACTCAACATCACCATTGTCTTCTTTCGACTTTTCGGAACTCTCAGTATGGTTTCTTGTTCCACATAAAAACACATTGACGTAATGTAACACTATATTATGACTATTAGGTCAATGTAAAAACATTATTCCATATTTTCAGTCATGTTTCTTCTCCACAAAATGGAACTGTTTTCATTCGTAGGATTAGGATTTTTACTCACCAACAAAACCACAAAACACCACCGTTTTAAATTTAGCAAATGGCAGGAGGCCGAGGCAGTGTTGCCAGCCAGTAAATTTTTAAGCAATGTGAAGTTGGCTGCTAAAGTTTCCGATGATACCCGAGTGATCAGTGGCGTACGGGTCTCGTTTCTTTTGAGTAATTTGTATCTGTAACTGCTAATAACAATGAAACAATTATCAATAAGCAATGCTGGCGGTAATAATGTGAAATTTACATGATACCCTATAAATGAAACTACTGGAACTTCGGAACATGGGAAATAAGTATTATTTTGAAACTCATCTCTGGTGAGAAAGAAAGAAAGAAATACTAGAAATTCAGAAATATATTACCGTGGTCTATGGTTTCGTGTGCAAGGAGAAAATAAATTGAAAACATAATTTTTTTTGGTCATTTTACCATCGACTGTCAGATGTGATTGTATCAGAAAATGCCGAATGGTTTCTTGTTTATGGTCTCGTCTATCTCATATAAGGGGAAAAAGAAATTTAAAAAATATTTTTTTTCGATCATTTCACAATCGACTGTCACGACGACATATGGTCAGATATATTCATACAGATGTAAATATATTAGAAAATGCCAAATGGTTCCTTGTTTATGGTTTTGTCTATCTCATATACGGGGTAAAAGAAATTTAATTTTTTTTTTTTTTCGATTATATCACAATCGACTGTCATGACGAAATATGGTCAGATGTATTCATACAGATGTAATTGTATCAGAAAATGCCGAATGATCACTTGTTTATTGTCCTGTCTATCTCATACACGAAGAAAAATAAATTTTCAAAAACATTTTTTTTCGATCATTTCACAATCGACTGTCACGACGAAATATGATCAAATGTATTCATACAGATGTAAATTTATTAGAAAATGCCGAATGGTTCATTTTTTATGGTCTCGTCTATCTCATATAAGGGGAAAAAGAAATTAAAAAATATTTATTTTCGATCTTTTCACAATCGACTGTCACGACGAATATGGTCAGATATATTCATACAGATGTAAATATATTAGAAAATACCGAATGATTACTTGTTCATTGTCCTGTCTATTGGTATTGGTGAGTTGGATGGTGACAGATGCGCTGCGACCTGCCTAGATCTATTGTGCCCCATCTTCTTCTGCTATCTTGAGGTGTTCTCGTTTATAGCAGCCCCTCAAGCCTCAATTCCTTCAGGAATTTAAGGATTTTGAGGGGATCTATTCGTGGTATTTCTCCCACAGTCAGCTGGAATGGTCCCAGTATATTCGATCTTTTGTGATGTACAGCAAAACACTCCATCAGGATATGATGGGGTGTTTCTGGATGTTCTCCGCAGAATCTGCAGGTGCTGTCCTCCTCTAAGCCTAGCTTCCTTAGGTGTTCTTTGAGTCTGCAGTGCCCCGTTAGAAATCCCGTGATTGCCTTTAGACTAGTTTTGCTGAGGTTAATCAGTGTCTTCGATCTTGCTCGGTTGAAGTTTCCGAGGAGATCTTTGGCCTGCCGCAGCCCTGGAAGTCTCCTCATACACGAAGAAATTCTTCACAACGTTTGCTGCTGTTCGGAAAATAATTATATACTCCGCGAATAAAATCTTCTATACTTTTCGGTAATTTTTTCGCAGCTGCAGAAGAGCATAAATGGAAAGAGTGGCATGTGCAACCAAGAACAAATAAATCTGGTAATATTTCCATAAATCTGGCTTTCAGTCCCGTGATATGACCCATCATCACAGAGGCATTATCAGCTGCAAGTCCAATCATGTTAGTTACTGGTACATCATGTTTTTCTAAATGTTCAGTTATAGCTTTGAATAAACTTTCAGCAGTAGCCGAGGTCACTCTGGTTAATCCGATAAATCTGTCTTTCACCTCGCCGTCAAAAAATCTTACAACTATTGCTAGTGATTTACATGTTCCCACGTCAGTAGTTTCATCTACTATGAGTGAAAATTTGCATGTTTTTAATTTCTGACTCAATATAGTTAACTGTTCGCATGTGATTGAGTTTGTTGTGAGACGTGTGGCTTTTGTACGTCCACAGTGAAGGTCCTTGGCAATAGCAGAGTCTGGACACACAGACTGCACAACTTTTACAAAATGGTCCATCAACAGGAAGGGTAAGTTGTGCTCGTGGAGAAACATTGTAAAATTCAATTCTCCTGATTTTACGGATTTGCCTTTCATTACTCTCGCCTCTGTATTTTCATAAAATGTGTTGATTTGAACAGTTTTTTCACATTTTGTGTAATTACTTTTAGGCAAGGTTGTATTTTCGTGACGTTGAATATGAGAAAACCCACCCAGTATTGACTTACTGCATACTTTGCAGTACGATTCCTTTTTGTCTTTTGACTCTGTTAACCAAGTCCCAAATTTTGTCTTTCAATCTTCTTTGAAATTCTGTTCATAACCCTTTCTTGATGCCGTTTTCATTTTCTTTGAAACTGGTTGTTCCTCTTCAATCTCATTAGATTCGACTGAATCGACATTCAACGATTGTGTTTCTATAGGTCTAGGGGTTTTGGTGACAAACCTACGATAAATGCATGATAACTCATATAGCTAATGGGTAAATCAAAATCTCACCTATCCATAATCAAAACAACTTCACTACACCCAACAAAATAATTAAAATATATTCACTCGATATCCAAAATGCGTTTCGCGGTTGTAATAAAACACACGGTAAATAAAATCGACGTAGCGTAACGTGCGCCGTGTGAAACTGTAGAAGCGAAGCGGGAATTCGGAATCCCCCACTCCCCCAGCGTTCTTCGCTTGTCTTGTCAAAATGTCAAATTGTTGGGATCGTCACCAAGTCATCATCGTTCCATCATAATCACATCATATATACTAATACTGTGGTTCTTTGTATCTTCGAAGTTCGACGAGTATCGAGTTTATATCTATTATTGTTGTTATCTTGGGAAAATAAAATTTATTCAAAAAAGTATTAGAATTGCTGGCGGCGTACTAGCGTACTAGAGTTCTTAAAATAGTACTAGATCTGATACGAACGTGTTAGCACTGGCACCACTGGGCCGAGGCGTGAAGGCGGGTGGGATTGGCGGGATGCGGGATCTATAGACATCAGTGAATCACACCATTCAACCAAAATATCTGATTTTAGGTTTTTTCTGGCGCTCATGTATTTGAAACGTATTCTTCTGTCTTCTTCTCTCACTCACGGCTAGCCAAGTAGTAAGAGAGAGATGGAGCGACGAATACGTTTTGAATACAAGAGCGCCAGAAAACGCCTTTTATCCGCGCTCTATTTCGAAATATCCGCGCACTATTTCGAAATATCCACATTTTACCCCCTTCTAAATCTGAATTAATAAAGATAGGAAAATTGCAAAATTTGTCCGAATAAAAAAGGGTGTAGTTGAAAAATCTCATTTTGATAGCAATTTCTTTCCGAAAATCGTGCCTGTATGTATTCTGTTCGCAGAGGGTTTCAAAAGTGCTTCTCAACAAACACAAAATTCTTCTGCAGGCAATGACAAAATGATGTGTAACATTGTTGAAAGTATATTACAAAAATAAAGTTTCATTTCACAACATTTGAGCATTGTCAAGTATATAAAATAAATATTGAAATAAAAAAGAAATAAACTAGATGAAAATCATCTTTAGGGCCGCTTTACAGTTCGCAAGTCTTGAAAGTATTGCAGAAATTCTTCTTGCGCCCATTCGCTGAAGGAACACTTCGATCAGCTGTTGCAATAATTATTGCAGTTGCAGAAAATGTTTTTTTTTTCTCAACAGGAAATCAAGCCCATTTTACTTATATATTTCGAAGATATTACATTCTGAATTGGTAAGCCGGATTGATTGAAAAAAGTTTTTGACAGAAAGGATGTGTAAAGCAGACCTGCAAATATAATTGCCGGCAAAAGAACTTGCCGCTATAATTATTGCGAAGTGTGAAGAGGATTTTAGATAACACAAAAATTAATATTTTAGAACATATTCCAAGTGGAATAAGTGACATATTCCATTAAAAATGGAATATATAAGGACAAAAAATAATATAAAATATCTCTTAGTAGCACTCTATAAAAAAAACAGTGTATATGCGCTTGGAAGATTATAATATTAGTAAGTAATCTCAAAAGCAATCATAGGCCTCTTATTGATAATATAATGACTGAAACAATGATTTGTGATCTCACGTGATGATTAGTTCTGTTGACATATTCAATGTAGAATATTGTTTTCAATAATACATTGACATTCGGAAGAAAGTTTATTTTTTATGAAAATTTTTTGCTCAAGTAGAAATCCAATAAAACGAGTCAATTTGAAGTCATCTGATCGAACACAACCAATCAGAACAAAATTACCATGATAATTACCCATGGACTCTTTTCACTTTATTATGTTATTGCTATATGGATACATACAAATTGAGTTATTTCCATTTTGACGTTTCAAATATTTAATATTTCAAAATGTCACAATTTGGTTGTGTACTGACGAGAATATCAATTAAATTGGTTTTGCTCTGCATTCTTTTCTACAATAATTAGCAAAATATTTTCTATCCGAATAACCCTCGAACATTGATAAATGCTCAAAAATTTTATAACAACTTTCTCAAGCTTGTTGCTCATCGGAAACAGACCTCCGCCTTCGGCGTCGGTCTGTTTCCTAGCAACAAGCTTTCGAAATCTGTTATAAAATTTTCGAACAATTATCAATGTCCTTGGGTTATTACTACTGATAATAAAAGATAGTTTCAATTCTGTTATCAATGTTTTAGATAGGTTTTGGTTGGATAATAAATACACGGAAATTTTTTAAAACTGTATTTTGGTGTTTCATTATTATTGGTACAACCTAAATCAGTAATATAATAAGGAATGATATAATGAATATTTCAAACGCTGTTCCATTGAAATGCTGGACCATTTTCACGCCAGTTACCTTTAACAATATTGCCATATTCATCTTCATGATCTACAAAATTGTATGGACAATAATTTGTCTCATTAGCAGTAGCCTTAAAAATATTTTCAGCTGCTCTAATGAACAATTTATGGGCCTTCTCAATATTCACCATCTTGCTGACAGGATGCCAAAGGCATTCTCAATACACCGGCGTGCTCGACCAAGTCTGCAATGGACACAAACAAATTATAGTTGACAACCAAAATCTAATGAGTTACCTGTAATTGAAAACATTCTTACGTAGGGGCAGAAATCGACCAGGATAGGGCCTCATTAAATTTTTCAAAAAGAAAAATGTTTCACCTCCTACAAAAAAGTAAGGTAGAGAATTCCCATGTTCTATTGGTTCATCTGGAGGAAATCCAAGTGTATTTGCCAGTAATTGTTATCCCATCTGTGATAATCGAAATATTCCACTATCACTCTGCCTCCCTTTGGCTCCTATATCAACCAGAGTGAATCAATAATTATGGTCACAAGCAGCCATGTGTAATAAAAGTCAGATCCTGATTTTGGTGGTGTCTACAAAAGTTTCAAATTCATGTATAAGCTAACTATTATAATTGTTTTTACATTACCGTTATGACTGCGTGCTTTACATCGAAGGCACCAGTGCAGTAAGTAAGATTTCAATTATCATTGAAACCATTTGCCATTCTTTCCTAATCTTCAGTAGTTGGTACACTCAGTACTTCCTCTTTCAGAGAATTCCAGATAACTTCTCTTACGATGTGAGATACTGTAGTTTTTCCAACACGAAAAGCAAAAGCAATAGATTTCATACTGTCCCCAGATGCTAAATATCTGGAATGAAATCAAAATGAGTAAATGATAATCATTTGACTGAAGGTGATATCTTATCTTAACGTTATTGCTAACCTTTCAGGAGGTGAAATTGGCTCTCGAGTAAGTTCAATTTTATTTAATTTATCGTCCATTTTCTCAAGTAAATTATCAAACTGCACTGACGACATTCTAAAGTAATTGGAATATTCCTCAGGATCACGATTTCTCAGCTCGTTGATTAAGGTGTGGTAATTGCCATGTAATTTCCGTAGTTTGATAATAGGTCTTACCCAAAATTTGCTCGGGTGTCCTTTTTCTTTTTCCTTTATTTCAAAATTCCAATATGTCGAAAACATCAGTAAAATATAAAATATTATTACAGATGTTCTCTTATTAACGATATTTCTATCCATATCAGGAATCCGAAACCAAAATTTTCTACATCACCATAAACAAAGATGTTTCATCCCAAAATTTCGGACAAGTTAACTTTATTCCAACCTCTTAAAACTATTCGTACCTGCAGTTGGAATTTGCCGCCACGAATTATATTTGAATGGTTTCTGACAGATTTCGTACGAAAACGTAACATATTATTTTTGGTGGGAATCATCTGATTGAAATGTTCTGGTATCTGATGTCGGATAGAGTTGAAATATATTTAACTTTGTCCAATAAATTTACTCATGTAACACAAAGGACACATATTTTTTGACAGTATTTATAGTTTATAGTGAATGTTGGTCGGGGAGTACAGTTGTGAAAATTTAGATAAACCGCAACTTTTAAACTAGCTTGATTATAATCTTTTTTTTATTTCAAAATGAAGAAAAAAGGCGATTCTGAAAGAGGAAAACAATAGGAGAAGTCCACAATTTATTGCAGAATATACAACTCCCATCCTAATGAGAAATATAACTGTTTGAGGAGTCTGCGGAAACATTCCTCAAATATTGCTCATTTACAAATCACAAGAACTGTGTGACCCCAAACTATAACATATTTCAATCAAAACTGTATCTCTTCATTATAAATATTCATTATTCACTTAGCAATCGATGTTAGATAAACCTGATAGTATCACTATGAATCATCAAATATCATTATCTAGTTATATGAGTTGTTTAGGTAGGTGAAACATTGAGTTGTGCAAAGCACATGGAACTCCTTCGAATTCAAGTCGTGTCTGTTATGGATTCAGAATCTATTGATAACATCACAATAATAGTTCACTTCTCTTCAAGTTTTTACACAGGACCCTCATATTGTATCATTCTCTGGGGTGGTAGTACTCTCAATGAAATAAAAAAATGCAATTTGCATTTATGATAGAATGTATTTTCATTTTCACATCCACATTACTTTGAAAAATTCAAGGAAGTACACATAATTATTGCACTATAGAAATGCTATGCATTTCTACTATCCCTGTTTCATAGATGGGCAATGCATTCTTGCATCAAATTGTTTCAATTATTCAACAGAAGCTCTCAATCAACATTTCAATAGGCAACTCGTAAAAAAAATCCTGTGATATTGAGCCTTATAATAGATTACTTCAGCAATAATTTGAATGTTTTGAAGAATACAATTTCTCTAATAGTCTGTATCAAACTCTATTTCTTGACTAGTTCTTACCTATTGTAATGTCAATTTCACGTTGGAAAATTTTGCTAGCTTGTGCGGCCCAATAGAACTCAGTTCTATTAAACTCGGTGGTAATACTTCGGTCGCTATGAGCACCTTTTTTTTTGAATTTTTTTTGTGGAACTTACGTAATTCGGTCTCCTCTACAGAAAATCTAAATGAAATTAGGTAATTATAAGTTTATCGGGCACCAAGCGATAAAAAAAAAAATTTGCGGGAACTTACGTATTTCGACCTCCTGAACAAAAAACTTAAATCAAAAATTTGGCGCTCTCCAATAGTTTTCAAGATACAGGGCTTTTTTTGGGTCAAAAATGGGATTTTTTAATACACGTTCCTGCATCAAAATTACACTTGGAATTCATCCTTCTTTTTCATCAGCACAATGTACACATCCCTAATTATCCGTTCCACACTTTTTTTCATTCGGAAACACTAGTTTTATAACAAAAAAATTCACTTTTCCTCAACAACAACAAAAACATTGAAAATTCGGCATGTCACTGCTAAATGTTTAGTGTATTTTTTTTATGAGGGGTTGGTACCTTGGAAGACCAGAGCACACTATTCAAATTTGAAATATCGCCTATTAATTTTCCTTCATTTTGAAGTTTTTACGTAAATAATTAAAATGATTAATTTATTCGAATATACAGCCTTAGTGCATAATAAGAGGGCATTAGTTAATTACCTTACAACAATAGGAATATTTCTCTAGACAATTCAATGCCCGAGGTGTGATGCAGTATGCACTTTGAATAAAGATTTGAATAGTGTGATCTGGTTTTCCAAGGTACCAACCCCTCATAAAAAAAATACGCTAAACATTTTGCAGTGACATGCCGAATTTTCAATGTTTCTGTTGTTGTTGAGGAAAAGTGCATTTTTTTGTTATAAAACTAGTGGTTTTTGAATGAAAAACAGTGTGGAACGGATAATTAGGGATGTGTACATTGTGCTGATAAAAAAGAAGGATGAATTTCAAGTGTAATTTTGATGCAGGAATGTGTATTCAAAAATCCCATTTTTGACCCAAAAAAAGCCCTGTATCTTGAAAACTATTGGAGAGCGCCAAATTTTTGATTTAAGTTTTTTGTTCAGGAGATCGAAATACGTAAGTTCCCGCAAAAAATTTTTTTTTATCGCTTGGTGCCCGATAAACTTATAATTACCTGAAATTATCAGCGGTCTCTTATGTTTTCGGAGATACAGGGCTTTTTAAGTGTAAAACTTCACAATTTTCTACATCAATTGTGTGTTTGAACACACAAAATTCGTCTTTTTTTCAAGCAAAAAATACATTTATGTTCAAACCATAACCAATTTGTTTTGATGTCATAGTGCAATGACAGTCGAAAGTGATGTATTTGCAGTGTTGCCGCTCTCATTGTTATTGTTGAGAACTGAATGTAAATAAATGAATGAATAAATGTTGACTTCTGGAGAAAGTTGGATTTTTTTAAAAACTAATGTTTTTTTCTGTTCGAAAATGTTGAAAACGAGTAAATAAGAGAGTGTGTGGTGTTTGATCAGAAGAAGGACGAATTTTGTGTGTGAAAACTCGGTTTTCATGAACGTAGAATATGCTGGTGAAATGCACTGTACCGTAAAGCTTAGTTTGACGAAAAACTCAGTTCGATAGAACTGAGTTTCTGTCTTATTTGGTGAATTTTGGCCTATAAACTCAAGTCTCCAAGTGATCCAGTATTACAGCCTCATTTTACTCGTGAGTGTTATAATTTGAACTACTTCACCTACCTACATTCCAGATCAAAATGTCTATTATAGAATTGGGGCTAGGAGCTACATAGTATTCTGGATTGAGTGGGAAGCAGAACTAGACCGTTGAAAGAAGGGGAAGCTGTATTCAAAGCAGGGCATATCATTGCATGTGGAGTGGAAGGAAGTAAACATAAAAAATAAGGAGCTTATGTTCGCAAAAATCAGCTTTAGTAGAGCATCCATACGAAATCAATATATTGCTGGCTGATGAGGGATGGAAATGCCAATGTTCCTGCAAAGCGGGTTTATCTGGGTTCTGCAAACATATTGCAACCCTTGTATTGTATTAATAAGTAGGTAATGTCATTTCCTAAATATTATATAGAAGTAAATATATCAATATATCAGATTTAATAAAACATGTCACGGATTAGTGTTTCACCAAATGCTTTATTTTTACTAGGTATTCAAATAAATCAAGAGAAAAACCTGATTTTTGTTTTGCTACAAAACCTTTTCTTATTGTATAATTCATGAGATACATTATCGAGTATTTTGAGGAAACCGTATAGAACATAAGGATTCTTCAAAAAAAATAGGTTGGGTACTTACGTATACGTCCAACGCACCAAACATGTTTTTCGAAGAGTTGAAACAATGGATGCAAATGAATCAGTGGAATGAATCATTGATTTTTAGAGATCAACAACCCTAATGCTGAACTGATATCACTCGACTAACTATTCAATTCGTTAACAAGGTTATCATTTTCAGAAGAAAATTGATAATATCATGTGATATTAGTTTGGTGTTAAGGTAACTAATATCACACCAAAGGTTCCAATCTTACCAATCATGAATGAATTATACTTTTCGAAAAAATGTGTCTAACCAAGCAGATACAATTTTTTCTTGGCTGTTATTCTACTGATCAATTGTGGGATAGTATGAAAGGATAAAAAACAGGCTAGAAAACTATGATTTATTAACATAAATGTAATAATACTTTGCTTTAACTATATATTGACCCTCCGTTAGGCGCGCCGCTTAACGTAACGCGGTTAGGCGCGCTAGGTCCGGCGGACCTAAAGCCTAATATTACATTGTTTGGTCGATGTATTCCATCGAACTACAATGTAAAATGTCTATGTTTATTAATATAAAGATATTGCTTATGGTATTCTATTTGAAAAAGCATCCAAATTTTTAGTTAAGTTCACCATTATTTCTAATTAATATGAGATCATGTCATACAATCAATAAACCAGAGAGAAAAACTACAATTTTGCTACAAAGATATTTATTCAAAGCACAACGTACAGTCAAAATTTCATTCTGTATCTACTTCTTCTTTTGAAGTTTTTCAATACATTTTTTTGATATGCAGGCGCAAACATAAACATTTGTTGCACTTCTCACATGAGTATTGACTTTTACATTGTTTTTTGGTTTATGTGTAACAAAGTCCGCAAAAATTTCTTTTGTTTCAAAATTTATTCAAATACTCACTGGTAATAACAGATGAACTCTCACACAAATATTCACAGGAAAAACTCACAAGCACATACGGAATGTACTGTGAACGGTAATAGTGTCAGAATGATCAGAAATATAATATTGCAAGTGGGCGCTATAGGTCCGACGGACCTAAAACTGTTCTTTCCTCCATTTAGATGTTATTAACCGGGAAATTTCGATACCTATCGGAGTGCGGCTTTGGCAAACAAATTTAATTAAACTATTTAACAATGTTTTAACAATGTCATAAAGGCCCAATACGATATCTTAATTCGATAATTAAATAAAGGAAAAACACCATCGCATAGGTCCGCTGGACCTATGCACGACTAACGGAGGGTTAATAAATATTATATTATAAAGATTTGAAAATGGCTTCAAAGTGGGAACTGAAACATATTTTTAGTTATTGGTTTACTGATTTTCAATGCATTTTTCCTCCAGAGACAAAGCTTTTTGTTGTTAATGGGGAATATATGTAGTGAAATAGTACTAGTATTATATAATGAGCACTGAGACACCGAGCACATTCTTCTCGATTTTGTAGGAATACTTCAATGAATTCGCTGCATTTTGGTTTGTAAACCACAACAACACTTCATATCTATTTCACTCTTCGCACTTCTGTAGTGAATTAAGTTTCATTTATTTCCAAAATAATAATTTTAAATCGAACACTCATGAGACTCTATGGAATCAATATTTGTTGTTCACCTTCCGGTTAGTTCAAAAAAATATATAGATGGCGACCACTTCGAAGTTTCAGGCTAATATTTCAATGAATTCGCTGCATTTTGGTTTGTAAACCACAACAACACTTCATAGCTATTTCACTCTTCGCACTTCTGTAGTGAATTAGGTTTTGAATATTTCCACAATAATAATTTCAAATCGAACACTCATGAGACTCCATAGAATTAATATTTGTTGTTCACCTTCCGGTTAGGTCAAAAAAAATATATAGATGGCGACCACTTCGAAGTTTACGACTATTGGCTACACGGCCCCTACTGCACAAAACCAGTATTATGCAGATGCTATTACTATAGTAATAGTTCTATTACTTTCAGATCCTATCTATTACGCTATTACGTACCCTGTCAAAAAGTGCCAAATCTATTACCATTTCAAGAAAAATGTTATCAAAGCTGAGGTTCAAATTGTTGCCGCAATTTCGTTACTTTCAGTTAACTGAAAGTTTTTGTTAACAACGAACAAATCTCTGACCGTCGATGTCGGTACCAAGTTCCATGGAACATCGAGAAAAGTCATGTCATGTGATTGAGATTATGACTCATGAGATTTTGGTCTAATGCGCCATAATGGAGGCAAAGACTATAAAAAACCAAGAAGAAGAAGAAGATATCTATGTGGCTATGATGTGATGTGGCTTTCATTGAAAACTTATATATATATATATATATATATATATATATATATATATATATATATATATATATATATATATATATATATATATATATATATTGAATATGGAAAGGTATTTGAAAAATATTTCAATAGCTTCCGTATCATTCGTGTTTCTTGTGACGAATTAGATATTAATTTGGCTTATTTATTTCAAGGTTTCTGGTGAAAAAAACACAATCTACCGCTACCGTCACAAATCAGCATTTAAATGAGATTGTAGGAACATCAGGAAATGATGAACTTATTGGGGCTAGTCGTCCAGCTGTTAGTGTCAGTATTTCAGAAGTAAACTTTACATCTTATGAAGAAAATAGGAAACTCATTGAACCCATGCGTAGAAGAAAACAAAAATCATACAAACAAAAATTTACTGATAAATGGAAATCTAATGAAGACTTTTCATATTGGCTGGAAAAAACACCACGAAACCAATCAAAATGCAGAATTTGCAATAAAATTTCAGCTGGTGGTATCACCCACATACAGCGGCACTCCTAGACTGCAACATATTCAAGATTAGTTCAGTCCGGTCGTAAGACACCAAGTTTTTCTAAATCATTTGTACGAAGGCGTAAAAGGGCCACCACTTTTTTATTTTTTTATTTTCCCAAATTCCGAATCACTAAGTCGGAATTCCGACTTAGTATCTCGGAATTAGCAAATTCCGACATACGGAATTCCGACTTAGTATCTCGGAATTAGCAAATTCCGACATATTAAGTCGGAGTTCCGACTCAGTATCTCGAAATTAGCTGAGTCTGGCTGATTAGGTCGGAATTCCGACTTAGTATCTCGAAATTAGCTGATTTCGACTTATCAAGTCGGAATTCCGACTCAGTATCTTGGAATTAGCTGTTTCCGACTTATCAAGTCGGAATTTCGACTTGGTATCTCGGAATTAGCTAATTCCGACATATTGAGTCGGAATTCCGACTTAGTATCTCGGAATTTGCAACAAAAGCACGTGCAAGTGAATTTGTGTGCATATTTGAATGCAGATTGCATGTTGCAGAGAAAGTCCAGCTATAGATCTAGTGAATAGGTGGTTGGCAAAAACAATTGAAACGGTGGGTTTTCCATTTTAATTGAATATATTCTGAATCACTGTAATTTTTTAGGAAAGATGCGAGCAATAATATAGATATCAGCAAAGGAACACATTCTCTTCGGTTTACCACATTGGAGCTGATGACACCAATTATGGATGAATTTACACAGGTTAGGTCTCTGATGAATTCTTATTGATTCGAAAGTTTTTTTGTACACAGAAGAAGTGAATGCGAGCACGGCTCAGTACATGATTCATTTATCAATCGAGATATGAGACTAGTTTTGCATACTATCATTTCTGATATTAGTCGTTTGGTTGATTGTGTCATTGTGTAAAAGATCAAATGAATACAGTAAAAATCAGTGAGATGCCCGAGAGTGCTTGGACACCCTTCTGTGCGCACTAGAAAGAGTGTTTCACAGTGGGCAGTCATAGGCGTATAATGATGGCTAATAGTCACGAGGTGAAGGGAGTGGATTAAATCACCGAGAGAATAATAGCCATTATACGCGAGTAGAATACTATACTTTGTCCACGACTATATAGTATATATAATTAGCATAAATAATACACTTCATATGCAATATTGGAAAAAAATCATTGTAACATAACTATAACAATGTATAACATTCAATTCGAAAACCTAATAAATATCAATGATACCAAAAAATTCAACAGAAATATAAAAAATATTCCTAATACATGTGTTTCTTCAAGAATAACGCTGTGCATTGATCACTAGTGTGTAATGAAATCATTAATCAATACCATCAATATGACTTTAGTGAATAATCATATTGATGGTACCATCATATTGATGGTAGTGAATAATGATTTCATTACACACTAGCGATCAATGGATAGCGTAATTCTTGAAGAAAAACATGCATTAGGAATATTTTATTCAAGTCGGAGACAAAAAAAATCATCGAATGCGTGTATTCGAAAATGCTCTCTGAAATACAATTCTTCTATCATATACGAATGTTTTGCATTGAACTTTGAAATATTTTATCTCCAACGGGCAAAAGAGATCTGGCTGCATGGTTTCAGTGTCACTAGTTGTTTTTTTATCCTGCTTCAGGAAGTTATGCTTTGTTGGGAATCACGTGTCGTGTTTTTGTAAAAAAACTCATACGTTTTTTCCAATAGTTGTACTATTTCAAAAATATAAAGTATTAGAACTTCCACTAACTATTGAAGAGTTCATCCATATACAATATCAAATTAAAGAGAATCACTCGTAATTCCGAAATGCAATGTATTCACCGCGAGCACCCTTCAATACATTTGGGAACAATGAACAGGATGGAATAATTATTTGAAAATTACCGTCAGTTCAACTTATTGAGAGTGGGATGCGGCAGAATATCACAAAAATATTGGTAAGCAGACTAACAGCGTCAACAAGCTTGAACCTGTTCGAAAACATGATATGAACGTGCATTCAAGATAGTAAAATCACCGTATAGAAGTAAACAAGTAAGTTCACTCCCTGTCGGCGTCTTTGATGTTTCAGGTCTAGATTTCATTTTTTATGGCGTGTGGCGGAGCAGGAGGGTGTCGGCTAAGAGCTATTCTGCTCTCACTCTGTAACAATTATCCATGCCTCACTCACTCACTCACCCGTTGCGCTGTAAGTCGGCTGTCAGTCGGCTGAGCACAAAATTCGAGGTGGGGATCTTGACCCAAATATGTTGGAGAGTGAATTT
>JAVJAQ010002653.1:511248-533471 GCA_032362365.1 Zygogramma bicolorata | reverse complement strand
AAGCTTTCGAAACTTTTTTTATTCCATCATCAGGTAAAACTTAGGTGAGGTTATCTGACACGATGTTCAAAAATAATCATTCTTTTAGTAAAAATGGGGTGAAGTTTCATTATGAATATTCTGATGGTGTACGTAGGTATACAATTACAAACACAATAATGAAAAACTAGTTTTTTTGCTTAATTTCGGTGGCAATTAATCTCAATAAAAACGAATCAATTCATTTATTAGCCTGTTATAGGCCACCATTCATATCTCCGTATGAATTCAACACATCACTAGGAAATTTCTTGAAGAATCATTGTCGAGAATTCACTGTTAACACTACTATTTTCATTGGTGATATTAATATAGATATCCTTGGTGACACATGCTATTGCCATGAACACTGTATTATTTTATATACATACGAATTTTCATCTTATACTAATAAACATACAAGGGAAATGGATATTCGAGAATCTTGTTTAGACAATATATTCATCAGAAGTAAAAAATCATCAAGGTTTTTCAAATCAATCATTTTTAAATTCAATATTACATATCATTATCCAATCATTTCACAAATGAATAGTAAGGTAATTAATGGGAAAATGCCACACAACAACATCAAAATTTTTATCGATCATGAAAAATGTACTTTCCTCAGAAACAGATTATTATTACACTCTGAAAGATTCAGACTAATTGGCAAATTATCTTATAAATAAAATTACAACACGCGTGAAAATGAGAAACAATTTTAGAAAAAGGAAAAAATTAATGATATGGAATAATGACGTCAGTAAATCAAAACAAAATTAACTGTATCAAAAACTGAAGAAAAATTCTGAAACTTTCCATTTAAGATTAGAATATAAAAATAGGAACAAACTGAATCAAATCATAAAAGGAGCCAAAATAATCCACTTTAACAAAGGAATTGAGGAAAAAACATTCTTCTGGTTTTCTCAGGAAAAGTATCAACAAATTATGTAATGAGAAATAAAAATCAAATGTCAATTCTATTAAATGTATTAAGGTGGACAATGAAATGTTCATATTCAATTCATATCTAATAAGTTTATCGAATCTTACAGTAATGTTGGCAAAAATTTTGCAGAACATAACAATCAAAAATAATGAATCACAAATATCAATGAGTTATCACAATTCAATATATATGGAAGAAACAGATTATATGGAAGTAGACGTAATAAGATCTTTGAAACGAAAAAAATCTCATTTTCAAATTCATTAAACTGATTATATTGAATATTCGGGTATCTTGATTGATAGGCATCTGAGATGGGATTTTCAAATTTTCATGTAATAAAAAACCGATATGCCTCTTACCCAAATTCTTCTAAAAAAATTCCTTTCTTTCAAACCCATTGGAATGCTTTTTTATTCTCTGATTCGGTAGAAATAGAATAGAATAGAAATATATTCATTCATCTGTTGAAGCAGTACAAAATATGTTAAGACACATGGTAAAAACACATATATACCTACTTTATTAGACTAGTCACACATACAGATACAATTGAGTAACAGGTATTAAACACGTACATTTACATTTAAGATACACATTTAAGACATTTTGTATTAAAATTGTCATCTAAATTATGGTATTCTTAGTTGGGGAGGTGTTAAACAAAATTTTCTGTTCTGTTTCGAAGCCATCCAAAGACAATTTTTGAAAATAATATATAATCAAAATTATATGTGTTCATCTAATTTCCTTTATAATAAAAAATATGAAAAAATTTCTGTACAATTATTTGTTTAAGGAATATTGGTTAACCTTTTTCAATAATGAAAAAAAGAAAAATTTCAACGGTTATTTATATGATACAAGACAAAAAAAGAATTTTTTCAAAAAATAAAACAAATAAAAATATTGGTGCGAAACGGGATACATATGTAATGAAAAAATTATTTGATATACTTCAAGATGAAATCAAACATACAAAATCACTCCACTCCTATAAATTCAAAATTATTTTTATATGATAGTTTTATGATATAATAATTTAATTGGTTTATCCATATATTATCTGTAATTTACTGAATATATAAAGTTCATTATTATAAAAATTATCAATATAACAGTATTACTCAATAATATTCTTTTATTGAAATTTTTATAGACTCACAACAAGTTTTACACTTCGTGAGCTTTTAAAAGTTTAGTCGAACTACTGGGTATTGTTTTATGAATATACATTGTAATTCAAAATTATTTTCGAATATACTTTATTATTTGTGAATTCTTCGGACAATCTCTTGAATATTGCAATGAACTATTTAAGTAACTCGTCATGTTGACTTTTTGTGGTCTATATAGACTTTACATTTTGATATAATATATCAACATATTATGTTCACAATTGACATGGCGCATATATAAAGGATAGTTCGATACATAATTACCACACTAGGCCATAAAATGACCTCCACATGCCCAAGTTTCACTTAACGCTATCTCTGAGAAATCGCCCGACATATTGGGTCTGAAGCTATATGGTACTCTACCTGAAGAAATAAAATCAGTAGTTAGTCCCAAAATCTCTCCAAAAATAAAATGTTTCTGCTCGATGGTGTGGACATAGACCAATTCTTTGGTGATTTGAAAAAAAAGTCGATGATTTTTGTCCGAATTTATTTGTTCCCTTCGTTCTACATATGTATTATATATTTTCTTATGTTTATTTACATTTTTTTTTTAATTTACAGCTCAAAAGTATTGAATAAAGTTGAATTGAAAATAGTCCTGTCATGTCAGTTATCATTTTAACAAATGTTGATATGAAATGTTGAAAGTGATGATCCAAATTTAACGAAAATTTTGGTTGTTCGTTGTAAAACTGATCGCTTCCGTCATATTCATAATAAATGGGTGACATTCGACACGATTTCTTAAATGAAAGCACTGAATTCTTGTTTATTCAGAAAACCACTATCAGATGAAACTCCCGGTCAGTAATTGATAACTTTCGCCTAGGTTCGTAATAAACAAACAAATATTACTGCGCTTTCGGTGGCGGTTTCAGAACTACTTGGAACTTCCTGCCATTCATTAGATTTAGTAACTGCAACTAGAATAAAACGTAACGGTATTCTCTATGATCCTATAGTCAACATATTTTTCTTGAATCTAATTAATAGTGCTCTTTGTTGATTGGTAGTGGTTCAAACCTCCATTGTCAAAGCTATTCAATTCTAGAGGAACTTCTGTCGGGTATCTTCAGTTGTTGACCTCTAGTAGTTAGAGCTTGAAGACTCGTCGAACATCTCTCTCATGATTCGTTTTTCATCAGAACAGCCAAAGTTTGTAATTTCTTGCCGAGGGAGTTATTTCCTGAGCCTTACTTAAGATGGCCTCTGAACATTGCATGGGTTTCTATTTTGTGTGAATCTGAAAATTAAAAATTACTTCATCTACTCTTTTTTCATTCATCAGACATGCCCGTTTTCAATTTTCTCAGCACTTCCAATGATTCTGTGACATATGTTTGATAAAATTCACAATACCATTGTCTGCCAGCAAATTGTAACAAATACACCCTTTTGGAGTATTTTGAACTAGATTGATTTTAGATAATAATAATAATAATAAATAATACATCAATTTGTAAAAAGGTGAATAAACAGTTCAATTATACCCGCGAAGTTAAAAACTTGTTGCGAGAGATACGAATTACATTTATGTAGGTATAATATATTTGATAAATTTGTAGAATTCAACAAAATAATATTGAAAAATTAACTAATTTTCTTGATTGAAGTGAGAGATTTCATGAAATAAATTTCGACGTGATTCTTGAATCCATTTTTTAATTTGTAGTTTGAAAGATACTAATGACTTGATCATTTTTATATGATTTGGAATCAAATCATACTAGAATGGCAAGAAATATTTGAAAATTTTCTGAGACATTGTTGTTTTAACTCTATTTTTCAATGTGATATTATTTTTATTCCTTGTATTATAAATATGATTATTGAAATTTATATTCAATTTGTGTTTATGGATATAAATCATGGTGTTATATCCGAATAATTGTCTTATGTCCATTTTATGTGTTTCTATGTACAGATTTTCACTTGGATACAAATAAGACTTATTATATATTATTTTCAAAAACCGTTTCTGAAGAACTTCAAGATTTCTAATGTGGGATTTCATGACCCCTCCCCAAGCCAGAATCCCATAATTCAATTGGGACTGTATTTTAATGAAAAATAAAGAATGTTAAGGGTTTTTACGCTCATAAATGTTTTGAGATACTGGAATTTTGATAATAAATTTACAATCTGTTTCAATCAATCTGATTCAGAAAATATGAATGAACGGCTGAAAAATAGTGTCAACAACTAATGTGTTGAATTTATTTCAGCGCTGGTGTTGGAAGGACTGGTGTGTTCATCACTTTGAGTATAGTATTGGAAAGAATGCAATATGAAGGGGTAGTAGATGTATTCCAAACAGCAAGAATTTTACGAACACAACGTCCGGCAATGGTACAAACAGAGGTAAGTTTTTGGTAGGGTCTTCCTGTACGCGCGGTATATAAGGACTAGATTTTTCTTTAGCTCATAGTCATCCAAAAAAGTGGTAGTCAGTGGGGGACTTTGAAATTTCCATTTTAATTGAAAAGTAATGACGTTATTGAATATCACTTTATTTTGTGTTTTTCACCTGACAATACCGCTACGCGTGAACACAGACTATATGGCATACAAATACAGGGACTTCGCAGTAGTGATTAAGCAATAGTGAAGAGTGCTGAAAGGAACTTGGGGTACAAACTGCCCCTCTCGGTCAACACACCTGTATGTATCAGCAGTTAGCTGAGATACCGATAACGAAGTGGGAATCAATGCTTTCATACATCAGGTCTCACTCACATAAACGTTAATGTACATCAAAGTGACATCCGAACTGGTGAGCAGATGCCTATTAAGGCCAGGTCATCAGAAATCACAGGCGACCAAGAGACTGATGAGCTTTTTAGACAAGGATCATCAGCACCATTTATTAGACCCAATTCAGTAAAACAAATCTTTCACATTGTAATAATAATAATAAAAGTTTTTATTATTTTCTAAATTTTATCAGAAAAGAAAACAAAACTGAACCAGAAGGTCGTTAGTTTCGTAGGAGAAAGCAACATGTTCTCGAAAAGGGGGATCTGGGCCAAACGGATTTTGGTACAGCATCGGATCAATTCAATGTCGGGGCCGTTCTTTCTCAGGTTTAGGACGAGAAAGAGGTTGCCATGAGCTATTTCAGCAAGTCGTTAGAGACAGCTGAAAAAAATGACTGCATTACCAGAAAGGAGCGGCTCGCAGTGGTTAAAGCGGTCGACATTTTCATTTCTTTCGAATGACCTCAAATTCCTGATTCGATCACTTCGCACTTCAGTGGCTCTTGAACTTCAAAACTCCAGGAGAGCAAATAGCAGGTTGGCTCGAAAGATATAAACCTATGATTTTGATATTTGTCTTAGAAAAGAGTCTCGGAAAAACTGATAGCCTTTCGAGAAGAGCATGTTTGAAGGCAGGCTGCATTTTCTGTCAGCGTCAAGTAGAGAAGGATATTCGTTCAGTAGGAGTTTCCAGTAGGCATAATCAGCATGCGGTAAAACAACAGAGGAATCAACTGACCATGGTGTGGTACGGGTCCTCACAACTCCCGAGAAAGACTCTACCCAGCTAACAAACAAAGTTATTGGTGCCGCTCGTAGGGAGGACCCGGTGTTGGAAATCGTGCAGGAATGGATCGAGAAAGGGGTGAGACGAGTTGCAAGTACAACCAATCGATGAATGGTTACCGGCTTCACGCCCTATCAATAAACGATAGGACACCAATATAAAGTCAAATGAAAGTTCGATAAAATAATCGAACCCAATTTTTCACTTATATTTTTTTTCTCTGGAAATTTCATGTTCATATGTTTATTTAATTACCAATATATAAACTCAAATCACAAATTCTATTAACCTTATTCTATTAGTGTATAGTTAATTATCCTATTCTGAAAAAGCTCCTCAATTATTCATGAATACGGAATTTATGAGACATTGTTATTAGGCACTAATAAAAACTCCCGAATTTTATGATACAGCGGGAGTGAATGTATTATGGTTAAAGAATCTGTAATAGATCTACAGGATTACCTGGAACAAACAAAAAAACTTCAATGATAACATCATTGTATAGGTTTCCATCCATTGAAGGAGAAGAATTTGTAATAGATCTACAGGATTACCTGGAACAAACAAAAAAACTTAAAATAGAGATAACCGAATTATTACAGGAGACATAAATTTAGAGATAAATACTGAAACAGAAAAAGTATTGGATTATTCAAACAATATGAGTAAACCTAATTTCATTTCTATAATAAACGAAAATACTGAAATAAAAGGTGAGTCAGAAATATGTAAAGACCAAATTTTCTTGAAAGCCCGTGAAAATATACAAGACGCATGTCTCTCGGGAGTTTATGACACCATTATGACCATAAAAGTTATACGAAACTAGAAATGTATATATTGAGAGGAGTTCCTGAAAATATGGTTGAATCTTATCTGGAAAATAAAACAGGGCTATTAAGTATAATGATAACGTAAGTCAGGGACGCTTTATCAAAAGAGGAGTACCACAAGGATTCATTTTGGGTCCTTTTCTATTTTTAATTTATGTCAATGATCTACCTTCGCATATACCTCGCAAGCACGAACTCGACTATGACACGTCCTCATTTCATGTGGACGAACTTTCTAATATTGATACAACCCAGAGATTCATCAAGTCAAGTATTTTGACATTTTAACAAACTACTTGACTTGACTTGAAAATCAAGCTTGTGAAAATTTACATACTTGACTTGATTTGAGATATTTATTACTTGACTTGGAATCAAGCTACTTGATATTACTTGATCTTGATACGCACGTGTCGTACAGCGTATATTTCTGCAAGCTCGCTCGCATTCAAACAAAATAAGGAGGTACCCCGAGCTCCGCGGACTGAATCAATCGCGCAGTTAGAGAGGTTGTAAAACACCACAAACTGAGGCCCGATTCTATTTCACGAATTCGATTGTCGAGTAGCTCAACTGTGGCCTGTGGCGTGCCATTTGCTCTACCGAAATATTAGCATATTCTAAACGATTCGATAAACGAACTCGTGAAAAAGAATCGGGTTTCTGATGTCCTGATCCTAAGTCTATGAGTAAAGTATTTCACACAAACTACCACTGAATTTGAAAAAAAATTGAATGGAAGTGGCCGTTACTTGATGAGAATCCACGTTAAACAAATAATATACAGTTGCCTGTAGAATTCTCACTTTATTCGGGTTTACTAAACTACGACACGTGTTTCGCTATACAATAGCTTCCTCAAGCAGGAACTAATGTTCTTGCTTGAGGAAGCTATTGTATAGCGAAACAAGTGAGAATTTTACAGGCAACTCTATATTATTTGTTCGATGAAGAATATTACATAGAGTGGCAACTCCGTTTCTGTGGTGTCTGTTTTTTGTCTATTTTTTGTCTATTTTTTAAAGAGTTTAGGAGTTCTCGTTTGTGTTGTTTTTACATTTGATATTTTTTTATTTGTTCTGGTGGATAAATCAGAAAAGACATTTTTTCTTTGCATCAAGATATCAGAGAGAACATGGTCCATATGTTATGTTCCATTTCTGTGTTGTTTTTCATTTGAATTGAAATTGAAAGCCGCAATAGATTAGGCGACAAATCCATAAGATGCCTCATGTGCCTTAAATCCTGGATGGAAAATGATGAAATAAGAAGGTGCATGGAGGTTTCTCAATATTAAGAAACAATTTTTTAATATTTTGCCTTTTGTTATTTTTTATAGAGATTTGATTTGTGTTTACATTTTGAGAGTTTATTTTTTGGTTCTTTTATACAATAAGTTTCATAAATAAAAGTGTTTCTCTCAACGTTCATTCTCATTATTTTCATCATTTATAAAACTACTAAAAATCAAGTAGCTGGATAGAAGTACTTGATTTTTCGAATACTTGAAAAATAATTACTTGACTTGACTTGATATTGAAAAAATACTACTTGACTCGAACTTGACTTGATTTCAAGTCAAGTCAAGTAGCTTGAATATCAAGTCAAGCCGTGAATCTCTAATACAACCCAACAAAATAATATTTTTTTGTGTAAATGATGAAACTGATTCTGAATGTTTTTGATGTGCTGATTTCAAAAATGTCTGGCATTTTCTCGTATCAGCTCTAAATCTTCAGATACAGTCCAATGATTTTCAGTTCTGATAACAGGTAAAAATAATGAAATAATGATATCTTTCTATAACTTCTGTATATTCCTAACCCTAAAAGGTTTCACTTTACTCTTGAGCCTTTGTAGGTAAAGTTGTTGTATTATTTCGTGTGCGTTTTCCAAATATCAAATTTAGGCATAACATCGACAAGTAGAAGTTGTTTGAATCAACCAGACGTGTTTTGTTATATATGTGATGAATACACTTTCAAAGAAAGCAGTAAACTCGTGAAGAGAGCTCATCTGGCCTATGTTGGCGTCCACTTGGGAGACCATGATAAATCGTGGGCTCCACATTTGGTATGTAAAACATTCGTTGAACATTTGCGGCAATGGTCAATCGGAAAGAGGGCGTCGCTAAAGTTTGAAGCACCAATGGTTTGGAGAGAACCAAGAAACCATCACGATGATTGTTATTTTTTTATCGTAAATTCAAGGGAATCAATCGAAACGATAGACAAAAATTTATCAATCGGGATGATTCGGTGATGCGTCTCTGAAAGCGCATTCGTTCAATTGGAAAATACTCCCAGAATTTGCTTCTTGATTGTCTGTTTGCAAATTGTCACAAATACAAGTGGTGCACTTGATTATTGTTCTCACTGAATCATACTCTCTTCATATTGTTGAGTTCTGAAAATCAATAGATATTTGAAACTTGAAAACTTCGAAAATTTCTATCAGTGATTTACGATATGTAATAAAGATAATTATTCCTGAAATTGTTTTTGAATCAGACTCTAGACGGAGCTTGGCAGGTTGCTCAATTTTTCTTCAGCCTTCGGGTGATTCTCGAAATCTACGGTCTTCAAAAACGAGTCTCAACTGGTAGGAATTGGAATGAACATGTATTTTGACAGTCAGTACATGCAAATGCCCTTCATTGAGGTCAGAGTCGAAATCATTGTATTCCAATTTGAAGGCCACGTTTCATTTCTATATCCACTCGCACTTTCAAAGGTAACACGCACTGTATTCACTTCATCTGGAGGATTGATGTATAGAATATTGGAAAAACTGCAGACAAGAATAATTTGATTTCAACATGACCATTGTTGAGTAATAACTGCGGACCTATCATCTCACACATACTCAAGTAAACTCTTAACAGTCGATTGCACCGAATTTTTCTCATTGGAGCATTAAGCTAATGGGCCAATGAAGGTCAGTTGACGCACTGCAGCGATTCTACCATAGTTCAAGAGATTATTGAACACCTTCAATGAACCCTCACCTATATTAAAGAGTCCATTTGTTAATGGTCTCGTAAGAAAAAGTCGGTGCAATCGGCAGTTAGACTCATAAAATATTTATTTTTTTAAGATAGGTACAGGTGTTATCCTACGTGTAGCTTTTATATTGACGTTCTTCCATGCTGATGCTGCTGTCAGTGATAAACATCTTAGCCTCGCGAACTGTTCCACTAAAGATGAAATTTCAGAATCATCTACCATACCATTTGCTGCGTTATTCACCTCCATATTGCGAAACAGTGTATTAGACTACAGCGCACTTTTTCACTTCTATGATTGATACACAGAGGTTTCTCAAAGGAAAAAACAGGTGGCTGATTGGTTGTTATTGTAGCATCCTCAGTATGAAATTTTTCCAAATTGGCTGTGGTAGTAGTGGTGGCTGTGATGAAGTGTATTTGGCAAAGTAATATTGATGTGCCTTCAGATATCGTTATATAACATCGAATGGTAATGGTTCGGACTTCCATTGTCTATATTATTAACTCTATTGAAACCTGTTGCTAAGAACACAAATCATGTGAGAAAATCAAATTTTTGGTCAGTAATGAAATTAGGGATTGATTGATCAAAGAAAATACTGTTGTTACAAAAATCGAGATATCGAATATGAAATGTGAGTCAAAAAAATATTTAAATAATTATATGAGTAAAATAATATTGTGACAAGAAAATTGAGATATCGAATGTGAATTACTAGTCAAAAAATGTAAATAAAGAAATTTAATGAAATATTGTGAAAAAATGTTGGAACCAAGTTTCAAGTTGAGTGTACTCACGATGTTTTGATTGCTGGTATCCGCAATCGTCTTCGGGTGATGAGTAGGTCAATCCTCTTACATACCTTCGCAATATTACTATCTAAGTTGATTTCACTCTTCAAGGTACTAATACAGCCGAGTGACTGGACTTATTCAAAGAAATGATGAATAAAAATACGACCGTAACAGTTTTCTTTTTTCATCCCCACTCCCACCCAATTCACGAAAAAATAACCCGCATAACTAACAATGAACAATAACCATCTATTTGTTTTTCATCCCTCTCCCTACCCGATTCAGTAAGAACTAACGCTCATGGCCACGAAAACAACTACCAACAGTCATCCGAATCAAGGTGCCATCTGACAGACCGGAAATACGCTCTAGGACCGACTTTGTCTCCCTACTCATTGAGAACATATCAAAGAATACACTGATCAAAAACTATACAAAAATATTCAACAGTTTTGAAGCTACGGTGGCATTAAAATGTACTAATTTCACACACTGAATACTGTCGAAATATTTGTTTCATTATTTTTATGATACTCATATGAAGTACATTGAAATTTTCCATAAAGTTTTGAAGGCTGAAGACCCTTAAACAAATTTTATGAAAAATTGATGGAAAATTTTCATTTCAACGACACATTTTGCCTTCAGGTATCGGTATGACAGAATAACTTTTTCAAATCTGTTCGTTAGTTGAAAACAATTATTTTACATGTCACTGTAGTGTTGTCAAGGTTACGCAAGCGATTCGCGGATCATTATTTCAACAAGAAATTAAAATTGATAATATTAGTGGTGGAGTTTCGGACCGGGCATCGGAATAATAGTCAAGATGAGTGAGCCTCTGAAAAAGCTAGGCACTCGAGCGAGCAAAACGTCAGGACGAAATTCCAAAGAACGACGGCCTTCAAACCCGAAGAAAAGTAGTAATACTGAAAATCTCGGCCGCGAAAGCCTTAACTATTTTGTCTATCCACATTTTGTGTGCAAAGTACATGTATTTCGGAAATCACGGTATATTCCGAAGAAACCTTTTCACACAGGTAATGTGTTGTAGTTATGGTAACGAGTTAGATTCTCATTATTTTTCATTTCAAACGATGATATTGAAACGTTCGAGGTGGCAGAATTTTTGTAGAGATTACTATAATGACCCTTAACCAAACTGATATTATTTTTACTTGACGTGCGTTCCGCTGACAAGGTTAGCATCTTTAAGAGAGGAAAACTAATACAGTACAGTATCAGTTCTCATCTTCTGTACCTTGTTAGCAATACGCGTGTCGATTCCAATAATTGTCAGTTTGGTGTTAGGGTAATCAATCTCTTCAAAAAGTTTCATTTGTTGGTTTGTTAGATCGATCCAAGTATGAGAAATCTGCCCTCAAACAGAATTCTGCATTCGTAGGTTTTACACTTTTCTCCAATGCATCCAGTTTTGATGAGTTGTCTACAACGGCTACAGGAATGTGGCCCAATGTATTTGGGTATATACAATGCTTCCAGTTCTAAACTCATTTCTAAAATCTGTATGAGGACTTTTTTTTGGAAAATTCTTCCTCTTTGAGAATCTGTATAAAGAATTTGCCAAACATCATTGGTTTGAAAGTTACTCACGGATTATTCAACCCCCTTTCTTGACTGCTTAATTTGCTTATGAATATCAAATTTCACTACAGGTGGATGTCATTTCCTCGAACACTTTTCTAGGCGTTATTTCGAATATAATGAGGCTTATATTATATTTTTAGGGCCACTCAGGGATTTCCTGATTTTCAACCCATGAGCTAGACTAATAGTTCTCTATAAACCAAGATTTTCGCTAGTTTCGGACCATTTCACCATCACACTTCCAACAGATGTCAAAATGATTGCCTGACATGTTTCCATAGATCTGTCCGTAAGGATACATCTAGGATACCTACTATTTCTACCACTTATTTCAGCCTCGCCTTCCAAAAAAATGAAGTTGTGTAGCTTATGCTTAAGTGTTTCGTCAACCGAATATTTTAAATTGTGATTCGTTCTTAATTTTTCTGAACTTGAGAAATTCGGACCTCTATAATAATTGCATTTTTTTGTTCCAGGATCAGTACCAGTTTTGCTATCGTGCTGCTCTGGAATATCTCGGATCCTTCGATCATTACACTAATTGATCGGCGTAATGTAAAAATGAGCAGACAATAACTGTTAGCGATATTGTTAGCGTGAGCGTATCATAAAATTCAAGCTAACTCGTTTATGCATATTGCATATTTTTACTGCCAAACTGGATATTAGCGCTATAATAAATCAACTAACAAGTGAATAGTAAATCATAGATCTAGTATGCAAATGTGTGTAAAATATGTGCCTAATGTATATGTGGAAAAGAAATGTCAGAATTTATATTTATTTTGAACACCAGATGACTTATAACTCCCTGTAAAAAGTTATGATTCGTGTTTTACGTTCTAGGTGAACAATTAATGACTATTTGAAATCCATGTTGAAATGAAAATCTTTTCGCATCGAAAAGGAAACTGACGTGAAACTTCGTCTTCGTTTATTTGGCATTATCGAGACTGTCTTCAGGATCTAATCGAGGGCTATGAATTCTTTACTTCATTTAATTTTTCTTTGGCGCGGGACAAAATTATAAAAACAAATGAGACATGTCCTCATTTGACTTGAAATTCGACCCGAATTCAAATCCTTTTGCGGCAATATCCGGGCTTCATGGCCGTGGGCTCGGACATCAAAATCAAGCTCGGATCTGAAAATATTGACTCTGGCCGTAAAAGCCTACATTCTTTCAATAAAAATTATTTTTGAAAATCAACCTTCCCAGTGAATTTTGATAGCTCCTTTGTAAAAACTCGTTTTCGGGCTGTATTTTCAGTCATCGTTAAAATTTTGTAGGATAAAATGACAAAAACACAACTCGTGTTGAAATTTGTTAAAACTGACCCTAATTGTCAATTCCTCTCATCTTCATTGCTTATGAATGGGCATTGAAATCCTTTTCAACTTTTGTTTTTCATTGAAGAAATCAATCACAAACAGATGCTAAAATAATCTAAATATTACTTATAAAATTGTGTTTGTGGAACTATCTATCCATAAGTATCGATATTCAAATTTTACAATTTCATTCGTGGGAAAATTGAACCTCTGCAGTTTATTTTGATAAAAGACCCAGATTGTGTTAATTGCTCAAAAAGTAACCCCGAAAATTAATGCAAATCGATTATCATTTCCTAGGTTTTTATACTTTTTTGCGATATCGATTCTGAAGACACTCGGTTACACCTGAATTCCTCGCTGTGAGAATTGTTATCAATTTGCCAGTTAATAAACTTCCGAGATTTTTTTCATTGCTTACAATAAAAATAGCACTGAATATTTCCAAGATATTATCTCAACTAACATTTAATTTCATTCATTTAAAATTTTGCTCTGGCAAAACATTCATCTTATTACTTTTTTAATGCCCCCAGTTTCAAAAAATAATTGAAATGTACGATATTATTATTTTTAGAAATGGTGCCACCAGATAATTAATGTTTGCGGTAACAAATTGTCCATTATCGCACCATAATAGAACATTATTTATTTCATCCAACTCGAGGAAATTGCAAGGGTACATGCAACTTTCTTAGCTGTAGCAACAAATTGCATCGTGGAAATCAAGTGTTATAGAAAATAGTATCCTTCACTTGGTCGCCCTTCTTCCTTCACGCAACTTCTGTCATTTCTTATAAAAATCATTTATATCATTTTTCTACTTTCTCAACCTATATTTAGTTCTAGTAAATGAGAATAAGATTAAATTAAATGAAGCATGTATATATTATAAAGGTACCTTGCTGTTTGAAATCCAAATTTTTCTTCAATTTGAAGGACTTGGACTGAATGTGTTTCGGGACTTTTTTAATTGTGTTCTCTCAACATATTCATCAACCTCAAAAGGTATTTTGGAACTGTCTGTTCCATCAAAATTGATCTCATTTGATATGCTGAATGGCGCCAATCACATTATATGAATTTTGTGAAAACTCATAATGAGAACATGTTAGTATTATTATATAAAAAATATATTAAGATAGCTGAAGCCCCATTGAATGCATATCTAAGTCCTCATTGTATCCCACATTTCTGCACTTTGTTCAAATTTCATTATCCAATGAAATTCGTCTTCTGAAATAGTTTCCATGAAATGTATGAAACATTTTGGAAAGTGAGAATATAAGGCCAAGTAGAAAATTTTCAAAGGTGTTGAAAGTGAAATTAAATTGGAAATAAGGGCGTTAAATATTGATTCTGTAGAATAAACGAAATCACATTGTTTTTTGAAAATTACCCTTATGATTTGTTGGCAATTGTGAGAACTCTGACAAAAACCGAGTCATATATAGTATTATTCTCGGTTTGTAATTCGAATATATTTTATATGAATTGAAATACCATTTGCTTGAAACTCTTAAACAAAAATTAGAAATCCACTGAATCGAGTCAACTCCTTCCATTAGAAATTAATATGTAATATACCATTTAGAATACCTTTTTCAGATTTTCCGAGACTAATAAGGATAATTGGCTGCACTATTTCTTTGCTGGGTTCCTCAAAGTATAGGATTGTATCATCGAAAATAAATCTATAAGATGTCGAAAAATAGTGAAATGAGTTTTTTAACCCGTATAATTCGCTCCGATATGAAACCAACCCATTATATGGATAACATAGAATCTAGAAAATTCCTTCAATACTCCACTTTTACTTTAATTCAAAGGTTATTTTCCGTATCCAACAAAAGATTTTTCTCATTTCTAGTATATAATATTCCTCTTAGAGTCCCTGTTACAGAATCATAATTATTTTTGAACAGCTTTGAAATCATACCCTGAAAACAATTCCTATGTTGTATTTATTCATCCAAAACTTTTTTTACTCAATTCATCACCTAGCCAGGAAGTTGTCAGTATACAATATTTTCCAATTTTGACTTTGAATTATGATGGATGGTATCTTGTTAGGATTTTATTTTTCTAAATCTTATCTCAACTATCACATCAATAATATGATTTCTACACGAGTTATATTTAGTGCGAATTTTGTGACTACATATTGTCTAGTAAAAAACTCAAAAATATTTCGATATTTCTTCGAAATGTTAATTTTCTAGCCTTGTTCTCATTTCAAAACTTTAAGTCAAGAGTACTAAGGTGCTTAATGTCTAGGTGTCTGACAACTTAATGAACAAAATAAGTTAGTGTGTAATTGATAAATATGTTATGAAAACTGTATCCTTTGTGATATTTTGAGTTTGATTGATTTTATATAATCTGTATTTTGATATATTTTTTCATTTTAATTTTATAGTTGATGATTTTTTATGTCAATATATTCTTCTGTTTTATTGCAGTATGATAGTTTATACATTACCTGTCCCAAACAATGCATGTATGAAGTTTTGTAATTTTTCTATTTTATTCAAGTTACGTGTGCTTGTTATACAAAATGGGCAATAAAAATTGACTTCTATGCGATGGCACATTGGGGTTTGTTTCAGATATGCCTGTGGATGATAAACACATCTGCTCAGATGGTATGAGAGTGGAGTGTATTTTCTATTACTCCAGTCTATGACGGTAAAAAAAGTGTAAACTATGTATTTATCCCATACAGCACCGATTCGTATGAAAATTTGGATATAGGATCTACATACGCTTTTTTTCAAAATCTACCCTGTGCCGAGGGTTGCTTTCTTCCTGGGGGTGGATGCCACCCCTTCTTGGGGGTGAAACATTTTTCATTGGAAATAAGTGCGGAAATCAATAGATTGACTAATTCTAAGCACTTTTTGTTCAATGAAGTTTTTTCTGAAAATAGCAATACTTTTCGACTCATTCGTGAGTGAAATTATCGGTTTTCAGGCAAAAAAACACGTTTTCAGATCCTTTTTCGCGAATAACTGGAAAAATATGTATCTAATCGAAAAACCTGCGGAAAGCAAAATTATAGCTTTTGAAAAAAAAGGCGATAGTTTATTTGTGATGCATGCAAACCTACTACAAACTGAATAATTGCTTGTTGTTGAAAGTACGTACTTTCAGTTGATGAAAAACTCAGAACTTATAAGAACATGAATGAAGTGAATTATGGAGTAACAACGATTTTTTGTAGGGGGGGGAAAGAGGATGAGTTATTCACAATTTTTTTTCGACGAAAAAATAGGATTCAACATTATTTCCTTCATACCTCGGTCAGTTTTGATGCTAGAAACTTTTATATATAACAAAAATAAAGGATTTTTGAAGGACTTCGAAAAAGGTCCAATGAGTTTTTCCCGAAAAATGTATTGGTTTTTGGTTATTGTAAGTAGAAACTTTCCATTTTGGCGTTTGAAAATACCAACTTTCAACAAGCAATTATTCAGTTTGTAGTAGGTTTGCATACATCACAAATAAACTATCGCCTTTTTTTTCAAAAGCTGTAATTTTGCTTTCCGCAGGTTTTTCGATTAGATACATATTTTTCCAGTTATTTGCGAAAAAGGATCTGAAAACGTGTTTTTTGCCTGAAAACCGATAATTTCACTCGCGAATAAGTCGAAAAGTATTGCTATTTTCAGAAAAAACTTCATTGAACAAAAAGTGCTTAGAATTAGTCAATCTATTGATTTCCGCACTTATTTCCAATAAAAAATGTTTCACCCCCAAGAAGGGGTGGCATCCACCCCCAGGAAGAAAGCAACCCTCGGCACAGGGTAGATTTTGAAAAAGAGAGCATGTAAATCATGAATCCAAATTTTCATGCGAATCGGTGCTGTATGGGATAAATATACGGGAAAATGGTCATAGACTGGACTATATGGGAAATATCACAATGAGTTCCAAAACAAAAATGCAGATTGTAGGGGGTTGGTTGAGCATTTAGCCTCTCGCTACTGTATCCTGTAAGATCTCTTGTACAAGACCCTTATCTTTTCAAGGCCCAGGATGCTGAAGCTTCTGATGAAAAGGATAAGATTCTTGGGGGGCTTGTTCCTTTAGGTCGGAAGGTAATAATGTTCTCCATTTCAGGAACTTGAGTCTTTTGCAGAACAGAGCTTTTTCGCACTCGCATAGCAGGTGTTCTGCAGTTTCGACGGCAATGCCGCAGTATCGTCAATCATCACTGTCAACTTTGCCCATCTTCTTGAGGTGATACTTCAATGGATAGTGCCCCGTGAGCAGCCTATTTACCAATTTGAGGTCACACAAAAATTCATGGGGATGCTTGAAGACTGGCTTCAAATCAAATATTCTAAAAATGAACAATTAGTTCAGGCCAGCCTCAACTCACCTACACTGTAGGTAGACGGACTAACACCTATCAGAAAACAACTACTCCCCTGGCTAAGATGTCTATATACTGGTGTTTCTAATGTTGCGATATTGTTTCAGACAAACCTGTGGACAAGGCGTGGTAGTTCATCAGTGGCTATGAGGGAGCGCTGGTTATCAAAAATTTCTATTCATTATCACTCGATCCATGGAACACGCTGTTGCCAATTCTGATGTTTTTGTTAAAGGATAGAGAATTTATCGGGACTGGATATGTGAGGTTATTGAAAACACCAAAACGCGCCAAATTTGAGATTAACTTTATGCGTTAATTATTCCATGTAGATTGAAAATAATTTCTCAGTTGGAATAAATTTGCATTGTTTTTTTTCTGATCTGGATATTTTCATAGTTTATCGACTATTATTGTGCATTATGTGGCAACACAGGACTGTCATCTCCACTGCAAGAGTGCCGGTACCTGGTGGATTTTTTGCAGTACTACTACGCCTACATCATCAAATTTTTCATCAAGTTGGCCATATCGGTCGTCTGATTTGCTGACAACCTCTTATATGGAGTGAAAACACCAGTATATAGCCACCTTGCCCCTGGCTAATACCACGAAGGGCATTGGATTACATCCAACAGAGGTGTTAGTGCGGGATTCTTCACAGAAGAAATTCCACATATGCTATTGGCTAAGATGCCTAGGAAACCCTGGTGTATCTAGTGATTCGATATTGTTTAGAATTTCTTGCCGAAAAACAATCGACGATTACAAAAGCTTTCTAATTTTTGTATAGGGGGCGTTATATGAGCATTTTCGAAAATCTGTCAAATGTCGGTTTTGTCAGATTGACGTAACTTTGAGGTTAATTGTTGTCAATCAAAACTCTGAAATTTTTCTTCGCATTCAACAGTGTTTGAAAGTCTATATAAGTAGAATAAGTTTTGAAGTTATTACAAGTACTTTTTCACGATGTGTAGAAGATTTCGTATTTTGTGTGGTCAGTAAAAATCTGGGGATCCAAATATTCTTCTTTATTCAGTACCTAAGGTAAGTACAAAACGAATCGCCCCGAAATAATAACATGAATGCAGCGTTGTAGCTAATTTTATTCGTTTCAGCTTGAGCGAAAGTCTTATATCGCGGAGGAAACATCTGTAGCTCTTATCGATGAGATATTGAAAACAAAGTTTTGTTTAAATAAAGGAAATATCGATGTGATACGTATTCTGAACCGTTGCATAACTGATGTGTATCCCCAATTCCAAGACAGTCTATCACTTTCAATACACTAGCTTCAACTTTGTCGTACATTCTCGGATGAATGGGCAAAGTAAATTTTCTCGGAATCGAAGTCTAGTCTTACAAACTGATATAAACACACTAAAAACTTGTAGAGGTAGCAGGTGACAGTGACAGTATTGACAGGTTGTTAACGGTAGGTTTCCACGTTACATGCACGTTTTCTGAAACGCATTTGATTGGCTGTCAGGGCTGTCAAAATCTCAGTAGGCAAATAATAAACAGCGGTAGAATATTCGGTTGCACATTCTTCTCTACTGAAAATTAAGCTTCATATGGTATATGACTGATTGCCATCTACAATAGCGATCTGAAGCTTTTGCGATCTCAGAAATCAAGCAATCGCTTTTCGCCAAGTTTATCCCAAAATTATTCAGGTATAAGTAGATACACCAGGGTTTCCTAGGCATCTTACTATTGGCGATACAACTACCAGAACTGATCTTCATTTATTGGGACGGGACACACTTGCAGACCGGTTTCGGGCTATTTTGGCCTCTCGTCAGTGCAAGGCAGTGCCATCATCAACATAAGTCGATGAGTTCCCATAATTAAAACTCATATTCGAGCAGAGTATCTTCCCTAGACCTAGGCTGATACAAACAACTAGCAAAATAGCCGTTGCTGCGCCATGTGCCCGTGAACTAGGTACTAACCAAGAGCATATAGTTGTTTGTATCAGCCTAGGTCTAGGGAAGATACTCTGCTCGAATATGAGTTTTAATTATGGGAAGTCATCGACTCATGGTGATGATGGCACTGCCTTGCACTGACGAGAGGCCAAATAGCCCGAAACCGGTCTGCAAGTGTGTCCCGTCCCAATAATTGAAGATCAATTCTGGTAGTTGTATCGCCAAGAGCATATGTGGAATTTCTTCTGTGAAGAATCCCGCACTAACACCTGTTGGATGTAATACAATGCCCTTCGTAGTATTAGCCAGGGGAGTAGTTGTTTTCTAATAGGTGTTAGTCCGTCAACCTACAGTGTAGGTGAGTTGAGGCTGGCCTGAACAAATTGTTCATTTTTAGAATATTATCAATTTGAAGTATTTTTTATTCAACCGTAAAAGCCGTTCAGCTTTGTTGCGGAAGGGCTGATGAACCTTTCCGCTTGTCTTTATCCTGGAACTCTGTTCCAGTGACGTCTAAATTGATCAAGTTCTCTTTAACAGAATTTCTCCTTCATGTGGCATTTTGACAGCATACAGGAAAAGGGGTGTTTGCCCCTTCTTTTGTTAGACAATGAGATTCCTCATTTCATTTGATGCCCTCGTGACCTGGTACCCACATAAAGCTAACTTGTGCTAGTTGTCTTGAGGAAGATCTGCTACGGAACATTTGAAGTTTACTAATAAGCACTCTCGAAAAGTATTTTGACATAGCGAGCAACTAAGCACTTTTCAAAAATATGAAACTGTTATATACTTGAATTACTTTTGAAATGGTTTCTGTATTTTTTGTATATTAATCACGTAAAATTCAATCCAAAACGAAACTGCATATTGGGTTGAACGGAATGCTTTTTTTATCCAACATTCAAAAACAAGCATCATTGAGATCTAAGGAGCGATAAATAGTTGAAATTGTACGTACATTTCGACATGAATATTGAAAAATCAAAAAAAGGAAAGTGTGTCTACGAACACTCATATTCCAAAGAGAATATATGAGCTTTTTGTTGAGAATGGGATTACAAATCGAAATGCATGATAACATACAGGGTGTTCCATTAAATAAATATCATTTCTGACTACAAATTTTTTTGTATTCAGCATCGAGAAGGCCATCGAAAATGCCACTATAGTGTAGCCGCTGAAAAGATAGAATGATCACATTATTGAATTAACGTTACACACGTAAATACAAAGCACAAATGAGTACAGTACTGTGGTGGTTTTGCGTTTGTCCCCGGACTATACGATGCCATAGTGACAAGGAAGTGATAGGGGTGGGGGCAAACTGAGAAATTGAACTCTGATGCGCCAGTCTGCAACTGGCTCTAGGCTAAGTAGCATTGAAGTTGATTGTGTACAGCCGTGTCTGTTAACGGCTTGTTTTGTTTAGGGTAGTAACCCTCCATTCTCGTTGTATGTGTTAGTGAATATATTATCTGATTTAACCTGTCACCGTATCATTCATCACCCGAGCAGTACAGAAAAACCCTGAGTCTCATCTAGCCGGTGCATAAGTGGCGCCCAACGTGGGGCAGTGTTGATGATCTTACAGTGTTTCCCAAAGTGTGGGTCGCGACCCCCTGGGGGGTCGCAATGAGGTAATAGGGGGGTCGCCGGAAATTTCCAAAATAAGACAAAAACACTACTTTGTTAAATCATGTATTTTTATTTTAATAAAGCCGTAAATAAAAATTAACAATTAATTATCGAACGAAACATAAAACTAAATATTAAAAGTCCTTCGCGAATATCATGGAAAAGTATTGCGATGTAGACACAAAGATGTCGCGGTGTACAATGTGCAGTTGACTTTTTATTATTTATTTTTATTGTAAATACTAGTCTGGCAGAAGTACTACTAGTGTACTAGTGGGACAGATCGCAATTATTAAAATAATTGTTGAATTTTTTAAATGTATTTAGTTTGAATTTAAACAGTAGAGTAAAATAAAATTTGAGAAACCATCAGTTGTAAATTAGGCACGCTATTTTTGTCGCTATTTTGGTTTGGGTGATGAGTAGGGGGTCGTGAACAATTTTTTTAACAAAAAGGGGTCGCGCTTTAGATAAGTTTGGGAAACACTGATCAAGAAGAACCTCACAGGAGACGACAAGGTTAAATAACAGATTGTATACCGAGAATACAAACCTAGTACTGTGATTCAAGATTCAACTGTAATTCCACAAGGAGTCCTATTTCATTTTCATGGGTACGAAATAGCTGCGGGAGCTGGGGGAGCATCTCGTTCTACCCACATTTCGTAACACCCACAGTGCATAACACCCAAAGTGCGTAACACCCAAATGTCATAACTCCCAAATTTCGTTATGCCCACACTCACCGAACATACCCGAATGATGCGCTGTTGCCAAATTCATCCTTCTTTTAGGTTAGGTTAGTTAGGTTAAGTTAGATTGGGTTAACAGGAAATTGCAGAATATCCGGTAAATTTGGCAACAGTGCATCATTCGGGTATGTTCGGAGAGTGTGGGCATAACGAAATTTGGGTGTTATGACATTTGGGTGTTATGTACTTTGGGTGTTATGCACTGTGGGTGTTACGAAATGTGGGTGTTACGCAGCGCACCCCATT